>OX608079.1:40480394-40768137 GCA_951509765.1 Sphenella marginata | reverse complement strand
AAGTATGTCGTTACGTAAAGTGGCAATTGTACGTTCATAGCTTATACAGCCAGACAAGTCATTGTAGTACGAACACCAGATAAGCAGGGGACTATTTTTGACGAAGTTTGAATGACAAAGAGGTAAATGAAACGGGACGTAGTGTCTGGACCTTCTAGCAGGTACAGCAAAATTTAGTTTGCCTACTAGTTCAGAAGAGTCAATTTCACCAATAATCAGCTTATGAAGAAACATTACTCCTAGTAAAATCCTTCGATGTTCCAGAGTGGGTAAATTAATTAGAAGAAGCCGGTTTCTGTAAGGGGGTAGATTAATATTAGGGTTCCAATTGAGTCCGCGTAAGGCAAAAATTAGGAATTGCTTTTGTATAGACTCAATTCGTTGTATATGGTTTTGATATACGGGACACCAAACACACGAGCAGTACTCAAGTATAGGGCGGACTAACGATGTGTAGAGCGTCTTAGTGAGAAACGGATCATCGAACTCTTTAGCCCACCTCTTCACAAATCCTAACATACTCTTGGCTTTGTTAGTAATCGAAGAAATGTGCATATTAAAACACAGTTTAGCATCAAAAAGGACACCTAGATCGTCAACAAATGATATGCGTTCTAAGTCGGTATCATTTAATAAATAGGATGTCAGAACTGGCTTCGTTCTATGGAATGTCATTTGTTTACATTTGCAGCAATTTAACGCAAGTAAATTTACCGTGCACCAGCCATGGAATGAGTCCAAATCTGCCTGGAGAAGAGCACCTGCCGACTTGTCAGAGGGACAATACGTGTAGCAAAGTTTAACATCATCCGCGTACATTAAGGTTTTGGAATATTTAACCTGCGGTAAATCGTTTATGAACAGAGTAAACAGCAATGGGCCCAAATGGCTCCCCTGAGGCACACCCGAAGTTACGTCAATGGAATTGGAAGTTGAGTGATTGAACATAACTCTTTGAGTCCTGTTTGTAAGGTAACTTGTAAGCCATGCTAAAATATGAACCGGAAAACCGAGTAAATCCAGTTTATGAACTAAAAGCTCATGATTCACGGAATTGAAAGCTTTGCTAAAGTCAGTGTAGATTACATCCGTTTGATTTCTTTTCGAAAACCCGTCGATTACTAAGGATGTGAACTCAATCAAGTTGGTAGTGGTTGACCTACGAGGAATAAAACCATGTTGACAAGGGGATAATAAAGACGTACACTGATACTGAAGCTGTTTGGTAATGATCTGTTCAAAAGTTTTAGGAATAGCTGAAAGCTTAGCAATGCCTCTGTAGTTCTCAATATTTGATCTGCTACCTTTTTTATGCAAGGGAATAATAAAAGAATCTTTCCAGCGAGATGGGAATGATGCGGAATCAAGAGACAGATTGAAAAGCATTAAGATCGGCCGAGATAAGTGCTGCGCACAGTACCTAAGCACACAGCTAGGGACCCCATCAGGACCCGGGGAGAATATGGGCTGCAGTGATTCAAGGCTCTGAACAACAATGTCAATATCAATAACAGGGTCCTTACGTTATTGGAACTAGCCAAATAATATGGATACTCCTTAACTTGGGAACTGTTGGAGGAGTAGGTCGATTTAAAGAATTCAGAAAATAATTCTGCAATATTGTCATCGGTATCAGCACTCTTACACCCAAACGTAAGCGACGATGGAAATCCAGAGACCTTGCGTTTAGAGTTAACAAAGCTATAAAATTTTTTAGGGTTGTTGAAAAATTGAATTTTGCAACAAGTTAAGTAATCCTTATAACATAACTGATTCAGACGCTGAAAGTTAGAACGGGCAACTAAATACTTCGAGCAGTCAGCAGATGTGCCAGATCTCTTGAATCGCTTGTAAAGTCTAGATTTAATATTATTAAGTCTAACAAGTTGACTTGAGAACCATGGTGCCTTCCTCGACTTAGCCTTGACGTAGCGAGATGGAACACAGCTTTCAAAGAAGCCATAAAGAAATGTGTAAAATAAGGAAGTTGCTGATTCGATATCTGTACAGACATAAAGTTCAGACCAGTCATGGTCAGCAATCAATTCGTTTAGCATACCGAAATCCGCTTTGTAAAAGCATCTGACACGAGAATGAGAGTTCACTTTAGGTCTACTGGGCACGATTTGTCGGTTAGTATCTACAGCTAACTCCAGCGAAGGGTGTAATGGATCTTGCGGAAGGGACAATGGAGATATTCGAGTGAGCCCATTGCCCTGCGAACTATCCACAAATACTAAGTCCAGCATCTTGTGTTTACTATTCAGTACATCATTTACCTGTAGGAGAGATAACTCAAACATGGCATTGAGGAAATGGTGTTGGGTTGTTGGTACCATACAGTTTGGGTTACTACTAGCAACCCAGTTAACCGATGGTAAATTAAAGTCCCCAAGAACAACAAAAATATCTTTCTCTCGCAAGTGTGACTGTAAACTATGAATAGCTGAGCTGTGGCTCATATAAACGCAAAGATTCGAACGAGGCGGAATGTACGAACAGCAAACGAGTATACTAAAGGAAGGGAAAGCAAGTCTTACTGCTAGAAACTCAATATCGGGGTCGATGTCCAATAAAACAAGCTCGGATACAAAGCTTGAATCGACAGCAATAAGGACGCCACCTGCTCTTGATATGCGGTCACGTCGATAAACAACGTACTTATTGGAGAAAACCTCTGAATTAAAATTATCAGGCTTCAGCCATGTCTCCGTAAGAGCGACAATTTGCGCAGTAAAAGCGAAACTACTCATGAAAAAAGTATTTAGTTTCGATCGTAGGCCGCGTACATTTTGGTAGTGAACGAGGAGGTTTACGATTTCACCACTATTGGAGCGTTCGTTGCTAAGTTTTTTGAAACACGATTAGCATTCGATTTTCTGTTGAAAATATGTACCACAGTATGCTCCGGCCAAAACGATGGGTCGAGCACGCTTTCTAGGAAGGAATCAGGAACCGTTATTTTAAATGAGGAAATGTCTCTCTCATACTTAAAATTAAATTTATATACTCTAACGTTACTAGAGGGAGCAAGACGAAGCTTAGAGCAGATATGATTAGAGATATCCTTCTCTGTCAACGACGAGTGAAGCCAAGATACGAAAATCTCTTTACGAGGCGGCACAGCGGTCACCGCCCTTAGAGCAACGGACTCAGTTCCGGCGACTACTGAAGGAGGAGTTGTAGAGATACGAGGTGTTGTATTCCTAGAGGCTGTCGGTTTCGAAGCCCGTTGAACGGCCGTTCGAACGGAATTGGAGCTACTAGGGGAGCTAAGCAGGGCATCGGCGAAAGAAATCGCTGATGCTTGGAGAACCATTGGTTCAACCACAGGCAGTGTAGGTACTACGTCTTCCGAGATATCCACAGCTGGCATAGCCGCGACTTGATCAGAAGAAATAACTACAGGACCACGAGGAGGTTCTTTAGGCCTTTCTAAAGCTAAGTCTTTCGCCGGAGTACACAAAGAAATTAACGCATCAGAAGTACTCGGCGTAATAGGGGATCTTTGTTCCCGACATGGGAGTAAGTCGGAGTTTGTTTGTTTCTCTAACAAACACTTTTTCCTTTTAGGAGATTCAGAAATGACCTTCAGTTTCTTAAAATGGTTTTCAAACAGCTTAAATCTCTCGTGAAGATCACGAAAACCAATAAAAATATTGTTGAACTCTTTCTGAGTCTGTCTCATGAAAGCCCGCATATCATGTTCAATAGTTCGGCATTCCGTACACGTCCAGTTCAGTCCGATTTTGTTTGATATCAAATCAATAACCGGACCTCCAATGTTGCCCATGCCGGCGCAAGAAACGTGAGCCATATTCTCACAAAGCCAGCAGCAAACATAAGTATCGCCGCGCGATATTTTTTTTGGCTGGAACACTTTTTTATGCAACAATCTAGCATAGTGATAAGTAAAGAATACTACACTAAACACAGCAGTAAAGAGTTATGCTGGAACTCTGCACAATTACAACAGAGAGTGTGCAGTTGGAATGCAGGAAATATGGTGGAATGAGCGCACAAAGCAGTAAACACAGAAGTGTGAGCGCACAATGATTTGCAAAACAACAACACACAAACTGATACACCGATTAGAATTTCACAGAAAAAAGTCGCCCACTTTACAATATTAAATACACCTTAAAACTTTTAGCAAAAGATATTGTGATGGCAGTAGTCACTAAACATAGCAAAAAGAGTTAATCTGGAGCTCTGCAAAATTTTAGCTAAAAATGTGCAGTCAGAATGCAATGAGCAAGGCAGAAGGTGCGCACAAAACAAAATACACAAAAGTGTGAGCACCAAGGTTTGCAATCAGGAACACACAAACTTATATACAGTCCGAAACTTATATAAAAATGTGAAATAATACTCCCACACTTTAATATTTATAATTAAATTGCACTAAGTCACTGTTTTCAGGTTTCATGTAGTTAAATTAATCAAATATGAGGTAAAAATAGCTAATATAAGGCTTAATTAGAATAATGAAAAATGAAACTATGAAGGAGCGATAAAGAAACACGTCCGCACTCAACTCTCTCTATCCATCCATTATGTGCAGAAAACCTTACCGCGTAGGCGGCCTTCGGCCGCGCTTCAGAAAATAACCCTGGGCTACGCCATTCCAACTCCGGGTGGTTGCCATAGCCGTGGCTACCGCCACGGTGATGTCCTTCCGCGTGCCACTCTTTTCTCACAGGGTAATGTGATTACAACAACCACATGAATATGACAGAAAATTCTGAACTTTAACTGCAAATATCTCGCAAACTACTAAAAATATTGGTTCAGCGGAGTTATATTCATGCTCCTGGGACCAAAGCGCGTCTCCTGATACATATCTCAACATTTTTGGTTGTGTATTAGCGCTCGGTACCCCACGTAAACGATTACCGAAAAATCTTATGCATTCATAAGCAGTGTCTCGTTTGGCATCGTGTGTGTTCGTTTGCCTACTTTAAGCATTTCGAGGAATGCATCTAAATCCATATATACAAATGTAAGTACATATACATAGTACACATTTTTATGCACGCCAGATACGTTCGCGGGTTTGAGGGGCTGCACGCGAACAAATAAATAAAAAGATTTACAGTTTTAGTTATATATTTTATAACTTTGCAATTTTCTTTTATTTAAACTCATTACATTAAACACATAAAACGATGAGGCGATGATATGTCACGATGATAACTACTAACTTAAATCACTGACTTAAGATCTCTTTATAGATTTTTATAAGACCGTTACTCATAAGTAAAGTAGATAAAATATTGGAAATCAATCGAGAGTACTACTACTATTGAGCTATAAAAACTGCGTAATGAGATCATATTGAGTGCATAGTAACTTGGGAATTAGATTATGGTTAGGGAGAGATGAGCATACATAACTCGCCCACCGTAAAAAAATTCGCGTCTTTGCGAATGACACACCAAATTTAGAGGTGTAATTTGTTCTTACCTTTTTTATTATTTGTAAAAAGGGTAAGAACGTCGGTAATTTTCGATTTACATATTATATATAATAATTTCTTCGTATTACGAAATTTTTTTTGTTGTATGATATTAAAATGATGTTTTACAACATTGTAAAATATAGTAAAATTTGCTTTTAATTTGCATGGGTGTATCTGCTAAAATGTAATAATTTTTTCTTTTAAACTCTTTTTTTTGTTTTTAATAAAAGATACATACCTATGTACATATTTACGCCTTCTTTTTTAAATTTTAGGTTTTAACATGCCATTATTAAATTTAAATTTTTTTTTCAAGTATACATACGTTTAGATATTTACATATTCGTTTCGCTTTTTAATTTTTAAGTTTGTTGTAAGTTTAGTTATAAAGTGTAGTCATTGAAATATATACATAGATACATAAAAATATAAACATAGATATATACAAGGGTAATATTTACAAAATTTTGTTAGGACTTTTGATCTGAGCTATGTCAATTTTATTTGGGTAACTATGAGGTAATTTTATAAATCTTTTTGCAGTTTTATTCCTATTAACAAGAGGACTTTTCAAATACACTTTTTCGTTGTTGAAGTTTGGTACCTACTTTTTTTCGTTTTGAGTTAATTTTTTCTATAGTTTGTTTTTTCTTTTCATAGGTATAATTTTTTAGTTTCTCAAAGTCAATATCATTTCTGTTAATAAAATCTATAGGTTTTACATTAGTTGAACTGTGTACCGAATTATTATAGAAGCCAATAGCTTTAATCAAAATTTCTTCTATTTCCAATGTGTTTTGCGTGTTTTTTAAAATGCGTATAGGTATGTTCTAGTAATGTGGAATGCAGTCTTTCAACATCTGCATTGCCAGTGTGACTATTTGGCGTAGTAAAATGAGGAATAATATCATTTTCCCGGCAAAATAATCGTATAGACGCGTTGTTAAACTCGTTATCCATTATTAGTTTTTTGGGTTTTCCTAACCATGCAAACCTTTCTTGTAGTTTGATTTTTATAGTAACCATGTCTCTGTCTGGTAATTTATGCACGGATGCTAACTTGGTGAATCTATCTATCGTGGTCAAAAAGCAGGAACGAAAACAATAAAATACATCGGTGTGCACTATTTCATTGGGACTGCCAGGAGTATCTGTATGATTAAATAATTTTTTCAATGGTTTTCTAGCATATTTGCTCTCATTGCATACATCGCAACTATTAATAAACCTGTTTATAATCTTTTTTAAATTAGGGTAAAAATATTTCAACTTAATTTGCTCATAATTTTCCAAGATACCTCTATGGTTACTTTCAATGTGAACTTTATCTACTATTTCTAACATTTCTTCATTACTCCTGATGTCTAAAGCTTTATAACTACATTTAGTAAATTTAATATTACTATCGTTTGAAAATAAAGTTATTAATTTTTCTTGAACAACGTTGTAAAGGTTATCAGGTAATTCTGAATGAATTCCTATTGTTCCTTTCTTTATGTGCCTTCTGAATGAATCACATAAATAAGTGTTGTTACTTATGTATATCGAATTCTGCTATGTACATATATTACAACGTATTTATTATATAAAATTTCTGTCTCTATGTTTTTGTTACGAACTAGTCGAATTTGGGTAGTATATTTGTTGACAATTGAATCAGAAATAAGGAAATGGTCATTTTGATTTTCGAGTGCTGAATGCACTGTATCTATAGAGTTCTCAAACAAAGACTTTATGTCTAGGTTAACCTCGTTATCAATTTGTTGTCGGCTGAGAAAGTCGGCCACATTATTTTCCTTACCTCTGAGATATTCAACTTCTAACTCGTATTCGCTGAGCAAAGTTTTCCAACGTAGAATGCGTGCGCTTGGATCTTTCATAGAATACAGCCATTTTAAAGGCTTATGATCCGTTTGTACCAGGAATGACCGCCCTATGAAATATGGTCTGAAATGCTTCACCGGGGTGAGGTCATTATAAGCTTCAACTTATCAAAAGCTTCAATATATTTAATATCTTTCATATCGATTTTTTCATTCTTTTTCAAATATTTTATTATAGGAGCGGATACCATAGAGTAATTTCTGATGAATTTTCGGTAATACCCAGTCAGACCTAAAAAGGACTGAATTTCTTTGACAGTTCGTGGTAACTTTATTCTTTGTATAGCTTCTATCTTCTCGGTATTCGTCTTAATACCTTCCTGAGCAATGATATGCCCTAGAAATTCTGTGTATCTTGAGAGAAAGTTACATTTTTCGAATTGAATTTTCAGGTTGTTATCTGCTAACCTATTAAATGCTCTTCTATGGAGGTGGAAAATATCAATATGTCATCCATATAAATTATGCATATTTTATTGATATAGTCGCATAGAACTGTATTCATCATACGCTGGAATGCAGCGGGCGCGTTTTTAAGGTGAAATGGCATACGGGTAAATTCATAATGACCGTTTGGACCTGAAAAGGCAGTTTTTTCTACATATATCGTTTTCACTCATCAGAATTTGGTGGAATCCCTTAGCCAAATCGATTGTGGAAAAATATTGCGCTCGCCCTAGCTTTTCGAACAGTGATTCTACGTTTGGTATAAGGAACTTATCATCGATTGTAAGACTAAGTATGTGTTAGTGCAGTTATCGACGAAAGATATAATTTTTTGTTGACGTTCATGACTTTTAATGAAAAATCAATTTTAATTTTTAAAGGGATAAGAATATTCAAACCAAGTATGCAATAAAAAGGTTTGTTAGTAAATTTTAATAATTTAATGGACATTGTCTCTTCTTTATTACTGGCAAACTCTAAACGTATATTGACGATGACTTCGTCTAATATTATATCAGACGCAAAAAGAGTTTTTACTAGGATAGGTTTTTCTAAAGCTCTGCGATGACGAAAGTTTTTAAATATCTCAAAATCTCCTAAAGTGGTTGCTGATCCGGTATCTACTAAACACCTTACCACAGTATTATTAATTGTTAAATCTACTAGGGGTAAGTTGGTTGAAGAGGAGAAAGCTGAAAATTTTCATATTTTTCAATATTGTCCACTTCCATTGGCACAACATCTGATTGTTGGTTATATCTCGCATTGTTATGAAACCTGCCAGAATTATTTCCGTTTCTACAGTTTCTTTGGTCATTAAATTTACGACTACTAGCGTTATCTCTACTATAACCGTTACTTTTAAAATGAGGATTGGTTTGGACGTACTTACCATAACCATTAATAAAGTTGCCAGAAGGATTATTATGGTAGTTATTAGCAGACCTGTTAAATTCCCATTAGAATTGAGTAATCAATTGATTGAATAGCTTTTTCAATCATTAATGATTATTTTAATTGTTTTCAGAAATTTCCAATTACTAATTGATTAGAATTAGATAAAAATCAAAAAATAATCAAAAGTAATCAAAAAAAATCCAAAAAATCAAAATAAATCAAAACTAATCAAAAGTAATCAAAATAAAATTTTTGATTTTTTTTGGTCTTTTTGCTGAGTATTTTTGAGAATATTTTTATGTAGTCTAAAAGGAATGCTTGCGACATTTTCGAAGTTAAGTGTTCACCGACGATACGTATCGGTTTGATATAATGGTTCAGCGACACAGTTTTCACAGAGTATTTTAATTTATCTTTTATTTTCTTACATATATATCTACTTTTTTTGAATATAATACAAAACTGCAAAAAAAAACTAAAATTTGTACAAAAACGAACTTTATGTATCGCTTATGCATATTTCCATCTATCAAACAATACAAAAAATAATCAAAACAATCAGAAATAATCAAAAGTAATCAAATAATCAAAAACAATCAAAAATAATCAAAAGTAATCAAAAATATTTTTTTCTAAATCATAAAAAATCATGATTGTTTTTTGATTGTTTTTTAGAATAATCATTAAAACAATCATTAAAACCCGTAAACAATGGGTAATCAATCATTACTATGCTTTTCCAAAAAGTAATCAATCAAACCGGTAATCATTAGGATTATTAATCATTACTTAACAGGTCTGGTTATTAGCATGGTTTTGATTAGCACCAGGCTGTGTGTTGTAATTACCCGATCTCTTTGAGTTGCCTCTAGTAAAATGTATATTATTCCGATTGCCGCTATTTGCATTTTCATTTTGGTCAAACACATTGGAATTATTAGAAAACTTGTTTGGAAAACTATAAAGATATTTATTATTTTTTGCATAGACAGCTGTGCTATTTAGACAATTATTTATTTTAAAATCTGTTAACATATTATTTTCTAAATAATACGTAAATGCTTTTTCATATTAGTAATTTGATTTTGCAACAACAGAGTTTTTACGTTGAAGGGCAAAAATTGTAGATAAATGTCAAACATTAATTTTGAATTATTATATGGCGTATACAAAATGTCATTTTCTCCTTCCAAATAATATTTAGTGTTCATTGACAATAAAATAGATCCTAGCTTACTATGTAAATCTTTAACATCTATGGCCCTAATGTTCATCGCCTCATTTCTTAAATTTAAAAAAGTTGTTTTTGTACCAAATTCTTCTTTTAGTTTGTTTAGGATGTCGTCAAAACTCGGCTCATATAGTTGCTGGATTACGTGTAAAGCTCGCCCTTTCAGTTTGTTGCACAGAACTTTGGATATAATGTATTTTTCTGCGTCATTTGTAAGCGACAGTATTGTTGCAACATCTCTCAAATAGTGGGTTAGTGTATACTCACTTTTTCCGTCAAAAAATGGTATACTTCTTGCTTCTCTTAATGCCTCTGTTAAGTTTAATGCCATTTTATGAATTTTGCGATTTTTACTTGGTTTGGCTGTTTATTTATTTGTTTTTATTCATATATTTATTTTGTTTTTTAATATCTTTCTTTTTGCTCAGTTAATTGTGTTTTTTATTTATTTTGAATTTATGTTGATCAAAAGTCTCAGTTGATTATGTTTTTAATTTCGTTTCTTTGTTTATTTAAAATGTTTCACAGTGTTTACAGAATGTTGTTTATGACATTCATACAGGCAACATTCGTAGCAACATTTAAAATGTTCGATGGTAGTTACAACATGTATAACATAACAGCACACCAGTGTTGCCATTTTAGCTATTTTGTAGCTAGATTTAGCTATTTATTTCGACGTTTAGCTATAGAAATTCGGGTTTAGCTCTTAGCTATTTTTTTAGCTTTTTTTTAAATCGAGTTAGCTATTTTAGCTAAAACATTTTTGTTATTTGCCAAATTATTTTCACAGAACTTTTTAGAATATAAATATCGACCGTGTGCACTCTGCCTTATGTTTATCAAACTGTTCAAAAGTTGATAGATAGTAGAAATTTTGTCAGACTTTTATTATCAAGTTAATTGAGCAGCTACGTCAACGCCTACCACAAAATATTCAATCTTTAAAAAATATTGAGTTTTTTGCTATAAAAAATGCTTTAAATGTGGTGAAGCCCAAAATATTTGATACTTTTAAGGCAGAAAAAATTACTGTTATAGAAATGGAATGGAAAAAACTCTATTCATATCCATGGCAAGAGACCCCTTCTAAAGTTAAGTTTTGGATAGAGGTAAGGGAGTTTGGGAAATGCCATTAATGAAAATCCGTTTGAGCAATTACAACAGTTTGTATTTAATTTGCTAATAATACCGCTTAGTAATGCGGAAATAGAACGAAGTTTTTCTGTATTGAATTTAATAAAAACCTAGCAAAGGAATAGAATGGAGATTTTGATGTTAAACTCTTTACTAACTATAAGATAACTTTGGTATACCTAGTAAATATATACGATTAAACATGTGAATTAAACGAAGACAATGACTTTGTTTTTGAACTCTGCACAGCTGTGATTTAACTTCATTTTTGAATAAAACTTGAGTGATGTATGTATGTATATCAACTATTCGTGATTATAATTTATGTTACTATTATAATTTAATTTATGTACTTAAAAAGTACATATATTTTCAATGACTGAATTGTTATTATTTTTATTATTATTATTTTTTGCTTTATAATAATTTAGTAACTACAGACATACATATGTGGTTTAATTTCATGTGAAATAAAAGCTCATTTAGCTATTTTTAAAGAAAAAAATTTTAGCTATTTTTTTTGGCTATGAAATTTTTTTTGTAGCTATTTTTAGCTATTTTTTTGTTTCAATTTAGCTATAAGCTCTAAAAATTTCTGGCAACACTGCAGCACACGAAGTAAAGCAACATACAAAGAGTATGTACAGAGAGTTTGAACAAAATGATATTTAATGTTATTTGTTTCTGTTAAAGTTTATTTTATGTTAGCTGCTCAGGTTTAACGGCAACAAAGTTTAGATACATATTTTTTGTTAAGATAGTACAATAGCAAGCACGAATTTAACAACTGTTGCGATGTTTTAACAGCAGCTGAGTCGTTAGAGATCAAATTTCTCTTTCAGCTTAAGTGATGCAATTTTTATGCAATTCTTAATGCAATTGATTTGCTGAAAAGCAATAAAAACATTGTATACAAATGTGACAATTGTGTTTCTATGCTCTCGCGCACTAAAGTTAAGAAAGCTCTCAAAAATTTTGACGCGCTGCAATCTTTCTTTAAGCTGTTCAGTGCAAGTGAGAGTGATTCAGATGATACGGTACGTACATACAAACCTAAAAAAAGTCAAAGCCAAAATTCGTCTCAAGTACCTACTGCCGATAATTCTACACTTTCTGCTGAGTATAGGCCCGTCCACAATGAACACGACGGCGGCGAACGACAACGACGAAAAACTGAAGCTTGACGATATTTGCCGTCAAGCACTGGCGACATGATTATAATGAGAGCAGGGGCGACAGGTGCGAATCATCTTGAAAAGTAGCAAAAAATGTTGTAAAAAGTGTGAAAGAGACATATTCTGTAATAATTGGAACTTATTTTACAAGTTATTTTCTCTTCCTTTCGTTTTTATTGTCAAAAAAACCAAACGCCACCATCTGCCGCTTGTCAAAATAGAATTAGATTTAATCTGGCGACAGCGGCATCTGTGATTGATTACCGCTTTGTCGCGTCGTGTTCAAAAAATTCCTCCCCATAAGAACACGTGTAAAAATAATTTGACAGATGCCGTTTGCCGTTTGCCGTTTTCATTCTGGTTACCACTTATGGTGAGGCTAGTGGATCAGCTGTGAGTTCTAACTAATAACAGTGAGACAACAACTATGGCTAATACTACTGATGCTGCTGCTGTTATTGCTAATGGTTCTATCTCTCATACGTATGCTGCAGCTGCTGCTCAAATTGTCAACACTGCTATTCAAGCTGGTGAGCAGAACTTTGAAGAAAATGCTGCTAAAGCAAATGACGCAAGAACACACATGGTTGTTAGTGGGAGTAACATGAATACTAAATTAGATGTGTTTGTGCGTTACAAATGGCTCCACTTATCATCTTTCAGACCTTCTGTTGGAGAAGATGATATTGTCAAATACGTTGCTGATAATGCAAACATTGATGCGTCTAGAATAGCATGTTTCATGTTGTCAAAAAGAGATACTGATGTTAATTCCCTTGCCAGAGTCACGTTCAAATTGCGAGTACTATCAGAAGTCTACAAAAAGGTTTTTAATGCTTCACTATGGCCGGAAAATGCCACTGTTAGGCCTTTTCGGTTTTTTCCAAAGGCGGGGCAAAATGCCCCGGCAGTGTAGATATGATTGAAACCCTACAAGATAGTCCTAATGTACCTATTCCTGATATGGCCTTAAGAAAAAATTTTAAAATCTACTACCAAAATATATCTGGTATGAGAACAAAATCTAATTCGCTTTATGCTGGTTCATCGCTATGTGATTACGACATCATCGTGTTAGTGGAGACTTGGCTCAATGCTGACTTTTGCAGTGAAGAGTTTTTTAATAGGAAACTCTATTCTGTGTTCCGGAGAGATAGAGACAGTGTTGCGACGAATACTACTCGTGGGGGTGGTGTATTAATCGCCGTAAAAACTGGTATACGCGCAGATGACGCAATTCTGAGGAACACTGATTCTTGCATTGAACAACTATGCGTTTCAATCTCAAGTCCGAACGATTTGCTCTTTGTATGTGTATCTTATATACCTCCTAACAGTGCTGATAACTTATATTTTGATCACATTGATAATATTCTAAATTTAAATCTCACGAATGAAAATGCCCAACTATGTGTACTTGGAGATTATAACTTAAATAAAATCTCGTGGTCAACTCTGAATGACGATGATAAGCTTATTCCTGGTAATGTAAATTCCTCTTGTGAAATTTGTGTAGTCGACGGGCTATTTAGTTTGCAATTAAGGCAAATCAATCACTTTGTTAATGAGCTTGGCAGAATTTTAGACCTTATTTTCATTAGTCCTGACTTAAAATTCCAACTAAGTAAGTCAGTGGTTCCGTTATCTATTACTGATAAACACCACGTTCCACTTTTGCTCGAATTGGAATTTTATAAATATTCTACTTATCGTGCTGATACAACAAAGAAATTTGACTACTCGCGTTGTAATTTTGATCACGTTAACAACCTTATTTTGGCGGAAGATTGGGTTACCTTATTCGCTGATCGCAGTCTTATTGAATGCTTTGACATTTTTAGAGGTAAAATTTCCGAAATATCGTTGGAAAACATTCCATATCTATCGCGGGGGGCTTATAAACTCCCCTGGTATAATAGAGTTCTGAAAAAAGTTAAGAATCTTCGCAATAAATCCCATAGGATTTATAAACGTTCGAAGAGTTTGCAGCATAAGCTAATTTATGACAACTACATATTTGAAAGAGTTTAATAATTGTTTAAACAAATTTCTTTATAAAAATTATTTGTTAGGATTGGAAACTAATATTAAATCTAACCCAAAGACATTTTGGAGTTTTGTAAACTCAAAACGGTCTTCTTCCATTACTCCGGCTTCAATGTTGTACAATGGTAAGAGCGCGAGCACAGCTTTTTAAATTGCTAACTTATTCGCGGACTTTTTTAAGTCTAATTTTGTTGAAGACTGTGCGACGAGTGCAATCCCTAGTTGTGGACAACTGGCGTCTTCGCTAGAAGAAGAAAGAAGACATTTTGGACGCAATAAGAGACATAAAATGTTCCAAACAAGTAGATATTCATCAAATATCATCATTCTTTCTCAAGAAATGCAGCTCTTCCATTGTCGAACTGCTTCTTCTTACTTTTAATCTGTCACTGAAGGTGACAGGTTGTTTTTTGGATGATTGGAAGATTACCTCTGTTACTCCAGTTTTCAAATCTGGGAGGAAAAATGAGGTCTCAAACTCAATCAATCAATTTCTAAAATAGCTAATATTGCCAAATTGTTTGAAAAAATCATCAGTTCTAAACTTTCTTTTGCTATTAAGCCTTATATTTCATTATCTCAACATGGTTTTATACCTGTCTTCTCAAATTATTGCTTTTCAGCATTTAAGGATGGTGTAACCGCAGTTGCCAATAAAACAATATTTTCAGCGACACTTGTAATTGTGTAACAGTTGCTAAAATCTGCAATTTATTTAGAATGAAATTCACTGATTTGTACGATGTGATAATTCAACTTACACTTGTGTTTACTTATGCAAAAACTATGGCAATTGATTACAACGATATTTAATGATAGAAATATGCAAATTTATAATTTAATTAATAAGATGAAAATTAAGTACTTCCGCTCGGTTCCAAAGGCTCGATCAAAAAGGAAAGAATTGAAAACTCCGTAAAGATACGAGGTTTACTTCTTAACGTCGAGCTTGGCCAGCTTCACGGTCGGCCGGGTGACTAATCCGTCGGCTGTTTTAATGATAGCGCTGCGCACTTCTCCATCTTTGCCGGGATGCACGTCCACCACTACACCTCTCCGCCATGTATTGCGTTTCGCGTTATTGTCCACAATAATGACGATGTCGTTAAGCTCTATAGGGTCAGGTGACTTTATCAACCACTTAGCACGTCTGGTTAGGGTGGGCAGATATTCGCGAATCCATCGCCTCCAGAATTGGTCTGCAATCTGGTTTGAGATACGAAATGTCTTGTTGAGTGCTCGTCCATTTCCCTCACTTTCGTCGTTCACGCAAATACCACTCGAGCTTCCTACAAGAAAATGGTTGGGCGTTAACGCCTCCATTTCCGGAGTGTCAAGGGGCAGGTACGTCAGCGGACGAGAGTTTAAAATATGTTCAATGTAAGGTAGAGTCGCTCGCAGAGACTCCTCTCGCAAATTATTTGTGTTCAAAATGTCCATTAAGATAGATTTGACTGATCTAACCATTCGCTCCCACGAACCACCCATATGTGGTGAAACGGGTTGTATAAAGTGCCACTTTATTTTGGGATGGCGACGTTCAACCTCTCCACATGACAACCGCCGAATTTCTTCTTCTAGGACTCGACTACCTCCCCGGAAATTAGTTCCATTATCCATCCATATGCATTTCGGAACTCCACGTCGTGCCATAAATTGCTTTAGAATCAGGAGAAAGGAGTCAGTGGATAGCGAAGACGAAAGTTCAATGTGTACTGCACGAATCGTTAAGCACGTAAAAAGAACTCCCCATCTCTTTTCACGACGTCTGCCAACTACTACTTCGAAGGGTCCAAAGAAGTCGATGCCCGTATTCGTGAACGGCCTTGAAAATATGGCCAACCTTTCTTTCGGCAGGTCGCCCATCTCTGGAGGCATCGGAGCAGCCTTTCGATTTTTGCACCATTGACAAGCCTTTGCTGTTTCCCTGACCATCGCTCGTAGAGCTGGGACAAAATAACGCTGTCTCATTTCATTGACTACTATTTCATTGTGATGGTGGAATTGGCGATGATAAAAGTCCACAATGAGCTGCGTGATGCGGCTGTATCGTGGCAAGATTATCGGTCGCTTTACTTCAAATGGAATATTTTCTGCCATATCAATTCTACCACGTACTCTAAGTAGACCCAAATCATCTAGATACGTCGAACATCTAAAGAGTGTGCTATTGCGAGGGACTGATTTGCCCGATTTCAGACACTTTATCTCGCTCCCATATGCATGACCTTGGCAGCACCGAATAATCGCGGACTCAGCCGCTTCTACATCAGCTGCTCCGATAAAGCTTTTGAATCTGCTTGACACATTTGGTACGCGTGACATATTTCGGAGAAATCGAAGTATATAAGCTTGAGCGCCGAGCAGCTTTTCCCACGTAGAAAATCGCGACGGGTAAGGTATAGTTGCCACCAGTGGTGACTGGGTCGATGGTTGCACCTCCACATGGCAGATCATTTCAGATTCGCATTTTCCGTTCAAGTTCTGTGGCGGCCACTTCTCCTCATTTTCCAGTAGAAATGGCGGCCCTGTAAACCACCGAATCGTGTTGCTGAATTCCGGTTCCCGCGCCCATTTCGTGCCTTCATCTGCGACGTTGTCCGCAGAAGGGACCCAGCGCCACTCTTCCACCTTGGAGTCTTCTAGTATTTCACCCACGCTTACTGCAACAAACTGTTGAAACTTCCTAGCGTCTGATCTGATCCAGAAAGCACGTTCTTAGAGTCCGACCAGAATACGCGGCGGTCCACAGTTACTGAAAGCTCATTCGCAACAAATCGGCCAAGACGGAGTCCTAGAATTGCGGTCATTAGCTCCAATCGCGGGATTGATATCGGTTTAAGGGTGCCACCCTCGTTTTCGAAGCTACTAGACTGCACGACACGTTTGAACCCCGTTTCGATCGCAAATATACTACAGCCGCGTATGCATCAATGCTGGCACCCACGAAGATGTGCATCTGTAAATCCTCCGAGCAACTGACCAACGGGAAGCAGCGTTTGACACGAATCTCTGGGATGTTACGCAAATGTCGAACCCAACGAAACCACTTTTCTGCTTCTTCATGATGGACTGGTTCGTCCCACTGAACCCCAGAACGCCATACCTCCTGCATGAGGAATTTTGCATAGATCATAAAAAAACCAAGTAAGCCCAAGGGGTCAAACACCGTCATTATCACTCGCAGGATTTGTCGTTTTGACGGAATAACGCTTTCATCTAAAACGTCCTTTGGAAAGTTTTTGAAAAATGAGAAGGTGTCGTCACTCGGGAACCACCACATGCCCAGCACCTTTTCGTGTCTCGCGTCTCCTTGGTCAAAATGTTTGACACCCTGAATCAGGAAAACCCCATATATTTAACTTTAGAATTAATTAAATACACAAAGCTTTATTTTTATGCTTTAAAAATCTTTAATCAAAACGAATTTCATTTAGGTACGTGTTTACAACTCAACGTCAAGAATATATTGATGCGTGTCTCAATTGAGAACAAGTAACAGAAAAACTATTCCCAGTTTACATATTTCTAAATTTTACTTATTGCTTATGTATCTAGTTTCTTATTTCAATAAATTTTATATTCTCTCTCGAGTTCAGTTTCAATTAACCCTTTAAGGGCCATGGATAATTACTATGTATGTAACTCCACCCATGCTAGATTAAGCATTACTCCTGAAATGCTTTATATCGTTCTTAGAAGTAAATGGATCTTTATTACATATACATATTTAAATTCAATTATTATTTTTATTTTTTTTTATTTTTTTTTTTTTTACTGATGTTTACGAATAAGTAGATAATGTATAATGTTATAATTTTCACAAACTCTTAAATCTATTTTTTTCTCTTTTTTCTGTTTGAATAATCTCTACTAATTTGTTTTTTATCAAATGTAGCATTTTCGGGAGTTTTTTGGTGTTTGAAAATTCTTTTTACTGTTTGTCTATCGCGTTTGCAACCTTTATCATCCTTGAAATATGTATTTCCCTTTTCAGTAACATTTTTTATTACATATTTTGGTAATTGTTTGAGATTATGAAATCCTAAATTCTTAACTAGTTCTCTCTCGCGGTATTCATGAGGATCCACTCTATTTTCATTTAACTTGCCAATTCTTTTACGTTTGTAACTTTCTACACGATTTTTTAAAGTCTCCCAATCGCTTGGATTTAGACTTGAATGTAGGAGATCGTTTGGTTTATATTTAGTGGTAGAGTGGATCGTGTTGTTGTAAATTTCTACTGCCTTAAAAGCTAGGGTTTTATCATCAATATTTTTTGTACTTTCACTTAGCTTAAATAAACGCATATGCTCATTTAGTGTTGAATGAAATCTCTCTAAGTCAGAGTTACCGGTATGCGTGTTAGGCGAAGTAAAGTGGTATAAAATATTTTCTTCAGATAGAAAGTTTTTAATAAACGCTGTATTAAACTCGTTGTCGGCTACAATTCTATTAGGTTTCCCTAAGATAGAAAACCTTTGTTTCAACAAACTAACAATCGAAGTGGAATTTCTATCTGTAATTGGATGTATCGAAACATGCTTAGTTAATTTGTCAATACAAGTAAGAAACATTGAATTTTTATTAGAGAACCAGATATCGATATGTATCACCTCATTGGGTCTGTTAGGTGTTTCTGTTATTAAAAATTTCAATTTAGATGGATTTCTGTCATATTTACACATATTGCAAATTATACAGTTGTTAATGTACTTATGTATCTCCAACTTAAGATTAGGATAGTAAAACTTATCTCTTAATTCTAAGTAGGTCTCTTCGATGCCTCTGTGATTTTTATTTATATGTACTTTTTCGATTACTTCTAGTAGCTTTTCTAGACTTGTTATATCTTCTAAAAGTTTGTTACATTTTAATACTTTCATATTTGTTGCATTTGAAAAATATTTTACAATTATTTCTTGAAAGTTTTTAAACAAATCAAACTCTTTACAATAGACTCCGACTATTCCATTTACAGGAAATATTTCTTGTAGAACTTTTAATATGTATGTTTCATTATATTCTTTAATTTTCAAAATCATTCTTCTTTTTTTCTTAAATAAAATTTTGCTGATAAAAGAATTTGCGTCAGATTTTTCTATTATCAGTTGGTATTTATAAATGTTTACAGGATTTTCTGTGATATAGATATGATCATCATTATTCTCCATACCACTATGTATAGTGGCTACATCGGACCTAATTTCTTCGTCATTGATATGGTTTACTTCAGCACGACTGAGAAAATCAGCTACATAATTGTCTTTTCCTTTTATGTATTCAATTTCAAATTCGTATTCGTTTAAATGAATCTTCCATCTCTGAAGTTTAGAATTAGGCTCTTTAAGGGAATTTAGCCAAACCAAAGGACGATGGTCCGTTTGGACCTTAAATTTTCGACCAAAGAGATAAGGTCTAAAATGTTTTGTGGCCCAAACAATAGATAGAAGCTCCTTCTCTATGGTGCTATAATTTATCTCGTGTTGGTTTAACGTTCTGGATGCATATGCAACCGGATGGCCATTTTGGGAAAGCACAGCTCCCAAAGCAGCGTTGCTAGCATCAGTGGTTAAGGTAAAATCTTTCATAAAATCAGGGTATGCTAACACCGGACTGGTACATATAAGTTCTTTAAGCTTGTTAAATGATTCAATGTACTCCTGATCAGAAACATCGATTTTTGTGTCATTCTTTAGAAACCTGGTCATTGGAAGGGCTACTTTCGAATAGTCCCTAATGAACTTGCGGTAAAAGCCTGTAATACCTAGAAAAGATTTAATTTGTTTGGTTGTACGTGGCAGTTGAATGCTTTCAATAACTGAAATTTTATTTGGATTTGGCAGTATTCCGCGTTCAGTTATGATATGCCCTAAATACTCTGTTTCATGCTGAAAGAAACTGCATTTATCGATTTGGACTTTTAAATTATACTCCACTAATCTCGTAAATATTTTATTAAGGGACTCTCTATGCTCTTGGAGTGAAGTAGAGAATACCAATATGTCGTCCAAATATACGACGCAAATGTTGTTGATGTGGTCGTGCAAAACCTCGTTCATCATTCTTTGGAATGACGCTGGCGCGTTTTTTAAGCCAAACGGCATACGAGTGAATTCGTAATGGCCGTTTGATGTCGAGAACGCCGTTTTATGTTGGTCTGCCTCGTCAACAACAATTTGGTGGAAACCTTTAGCCAGATCTATAGTGGTAAAGTAATGCGCATTTCCCAGCTTAGAGAAGATATCCTCCAGATTTGGAATGGGGAACTTGTCTTCTATAGTTACCTGGTTTAATTTGCGGTAGTCCACAACTAGTCGCCACTTCTGCAAGCCTGAATTATCAATTTTCTTTTCCACGATCCATATGGGAGCGTTATAGGGACTGTTTGACTTCTTAATAATACCGGAGTTGAGCATTTCATATATCTGTTTTTCAACTTCTTGTTGATGTATTTGAGGATATCGGTACGTTCTTGAGTACACGGGAATGTCGTGTTTTGTCAAAATTTTATGTTTATACTTTGCGGCAGACGATAAGTTATCTCCTTCGAAATAAAATACATTTTTGAACTTTTTTATAATTTCAGTTATGCACCTTGTTTCCTCTGAATTAAGATGGCCGGTCTTGAATTTTTTTGCAATTTCATCAATTTCCATGCTTTTGAAATTAATGTCAAAAATATTATTTGTAAAGGTTTTGATTTCTTCATCAGATAGCTTTACTTGCGACCTGTCGAATATTAAGGGTAAGGTACTTTTTTCTGAAATCAATTGAGATTTACCGAAATCTATTCTGCTACGCAAAGGTTTTAATAGGTTACAGCCGATAATTCCATCAAAATCACAATTTAATTCTGTTTCAAGCATTTCAATATGGGTATTTGGTAAATTAAACTCTTTAAATAAAGGAATAGTAATCTTCGAGTCTATAACCGCTTTTGAATTGATCGTGTTTAATTGTAAGGGCTTAATAAGCTTAGTTTGGAATGAGTGATGGAATAAACCCTTTTGAATGATAGATGTACCTGCCCCTGAATCTATTAACAGCTTTAAAGGGAAAGATTTTGTTTTAACCACTATGCAGGGAAGAGTACGGAGGCTTCCGATTGAAAATCCGGATCTACATTTGAAATATCCATACTTTCTAATACATCACCTTGATTTCTTACGATATTTTGTCTAACGTTTCCGGAACTATTTACAGCATTTCCTCGTAAGCTTTCGAACTGCGATGAATCGCCTCGATTGGACAATCCGGCTTGGAATCTGTTGTTAGGTCTTAAATTAACTGAACTGTTTTGTGGAAAATTAGTTGGTTGGAAATTAGTATTACGGCGGGTATCGCCAGTCCTAGTTTCATTATTATACCTCTGATTGTCATAGTGTCTTCTAAAACTACCTGAGTAACTAGCATTTTGTTGCAAGCTATCGTTATTTTGCAATCCAACATTAGATACGTTATTTGTGCTAGCATGGTTAGAAGTATTTGTATCGGTATGTTTGGGAATAAACGATTTTGCTCTAGAGTTTTTACTATTATTTTGGTAAAAGTTATCAGTCTCAATCAAAATTTCTTTTGCTTTCGAAAGTGTTCTCGGATTTCTAGCGTTCAATATTAGTTTAGGACCATTTGGCAATTTATTAATAAATAATCTCAAAATCATTGCTTCATTTTGGCCGCTGTTATACCATTCGGGTATATCTGTGGACAAATTTGATTTTATGTTTAGTTCAGTCATTTTAGTAATGACTTCTTCAAATAAATCTTCAACAGAAGTTCTAAACTCTAACAATTTTATTTTATTTATAATAGTTTCAATAGAGTCAGCTATGTTACAATTGGTTTTCAAAACATTTTTAATTTCTTCCCAAGATTGTGGATTGTTGTGATTTATAAGTACTTTATTTGCTTTACCAATAATTTTAGATCTTACTTGAAGGAAAACTAAGTTTCTTTTGTTGACATCTGTAGTCTCCTCAAGGGTATAGCTAAGTAAACAATCGACATGCTTAATAAATAAGTCCAACGTTTCTGGCTCTCCGGAAAAAGGTGGAATCTCCTTTATGATATCGAAAATTGTGGATGACATGCTGATTTCTGTGCTTCCCGAGAATTGGGTGTGATATTTTTCTTTTTTTCTTTTAGATATTTATATTTGTTTTGTTCTTTGTTGTTTTTTTTTTCAATTATTTTGCGCCCGTAGCTGGAACTTTCAAATTTCGCCTCAATAACACATTCATTGACATATAGCGTTACCTGCGTAGTTTTTACTTTTGTTGTCGCAAATTTTTGTTTATTTACTACTTGTTTTTTTTTTCTTTTAATTTTTGTTTTTAATTTTTGTTTTGGTTGTTTGCAAAACAATTGATTTTAGTATGTGACTGCTATACTTTATTGCTTGTATTTATATCATGAGTTTGTTGTGTGTTTGGAGACCGGTTTTTTTTTTTATTATTTGTCTTCTTGCGACTTGGCTGTTTTTCTTTTCTCTCTTATTAAAACACTTTATAGTGGCGTTATTAATTTTCAACTTATAATATTTTTTAGCAACTGTACCTATTTGTTTTTTCTTCTTAAATTTTATGCATTTTACAATATACGAAACAAATTGTTTTTCGCTTTACAAACAATGCTTTAGAATCCATTGATCACGGGAAGATTTATTTTTCACTATAATTTAGTATTAATTTTCTTTACTTTTTATAGGAAAAGTTTTTTTTTTTTTTTTTTTTTTTTGATTTACATAGTTTGCAATGTTCGCGGCTTTTAAGCGATTTCACCGACTGCGCCAATCAGGAAAACCCCATATATTTAACTTTAGAATTAATTAAATACACAAAGCTTTATTTTTATGCTTTAAAAATCTTTAATCAAAACGAATTTCATTTAGGTACGTGTTTACAACTCAACGTCAAGAATATATTGATGCGTGTCTCAATTGAGAACAAGTAACAGAAAAACTATTCCCAGTTTACATATTTCTAAATTTTACTTATTGCTTATGTATCTAGTTTCTTATTTCAATAAATTTTATATTCTCTCTCGAGTTCAGTTTCAATTAACCCTTTAAGGGCCATGGATAATTACTATGTATGTAACTCCTGGGTCGATTGGCTCGTTAAGGCAAACACAACTTCACTGGAGTTGGATATCCAGTTTCGCAACTCAAATCCTCCGTCGGCGTGGATATCTCTCACCCTTGTTGCTAAACATATCATCTCATCCACGGAAGTCGTGCTTTGCAGCCAGTCATCCACGTACGTGTTCTCCAGCTTGCACCATACGTGCACCTGAGACGTACGTATCAGGATCTCTGGTTGCATCGCCATCACGGAATTTTTGTGCAACTTGATCTTCCACGCATATACGTATTTGGTGGAACATTTCCCTGATGTCACCACAGAGAGCAAATGGTCCCTCACGAAATCTAATAAGAACGCCTACTAGTGATTTGCAGAGATCCGGTCCCTTTAGCAATACGGAATTGAGAGCCACGTTATTGACCGCCGCAGCAGCATCCCAAACTAAGCGTCTTTTGTTCTTGTTTATGTTGGTGACCGTAAAAATCGGTATATACCACGATTTGCAGCAGGCCAGTTTTTCCACCTCGGTCGCTTTCCTTATGTAGCGCTTACGTTCATAATCGTGAATTGCGTTGACAAGGAATAATTTTAGATCCGGATCTCGTACCATTTTATTTTCTAGGCAGCAAAGGCGACGATAGGCCATCGGTAAGGAATTTGGTAGGTCGATGTGGTCGTATTTCCAGAGAAGCCCTGTCTCCCATCGTTTCTCTTCTGGTAGATACCGCATCATCGAGTCCATAATACGTTGGCAACGTTCATTCTCCTTTGACAGCAAAGGTTTACAGGGGCGGGTACCTATGGCCTCTAACGAGAAATGGGCCTTTAATAGTTCTTCAGGGCGGTCGTCGGCATGACAAATATGCATGGGTGTAGCCACTTCAGCTTTTCGGCCATACGCGGACCAACCTAACTTACACTTTGATGCTACAAGGTCATCTCCCTTTCCCTCCCGAATTTCTAAGGGTACACCCAATTTCAAATTATCGAGTCCTATTAAAATTCGTGCTCGCTTCTCTTTGTAAGGCAATATTGGTAGATTTCTAAGATGTTGACGCGCATTTATAGTAGATAATTCAAGGGTTTGACAAGGCAAGTTCAACTTAGATACCGTGCGTACCTTTTGTAAGCACAACCGCTTAGCACCTTGTCTTTGTTCCGAAATGTGGATTGATACGAACCTGGAGTTAGCTTCGCTCTGCAAGATGTCACCTGTCCACTGCAAGCAAAGCTCTTGTTTCGGTCCGTCGATCCCGAGTTCATCTATGACATCGTTTTCAATAAGAGTACACGTTGTAAAGTGTTACCGGGACATAGCGAAATAAAGCATGAGCATTCTCTGCATGAAACATCACATTGGTACTTTTATTACTTTCATTAGTTTCCGAGGTGTAGTCTCTATTTTGCGTTGAACCATGCAGCAACGGATTGTGTGGCATTTTACAACCGTCAATACCACACTGCTTATTCGAATTGCATCTACGGACAAAATGTCGCCTAAAACAACAAATGCACAACTTAGACTCGCGTACCATTTGCCATCGTGCGTCGCTGCTCATTACTCGAAAATCCGTACAATCGGAGAGTCGATGGTCCTTGCCACACTTCTGACAGCTATTCCGCTTATCCGCATCGACGACATCATCTACCATTAACCTTTCGTTTCGTCGGTTATTACCTTTTACTTCGTTTTCCTTATGTAGCGCTTACGTTCATAATCGTGAATTGCGTTGACAAGGAATGATTTTATATCCGGATCTCGTACCATTTTATTTTCTAGGCAGCAAAGGCGACGATAGGCCATCGGTAAGGAATTTGGTAGGTCGATGTGGTCGTATTTCCAGAGAAGCCCTGTCTCCCATCGTTTCTCTTCTGGTAAATACCGCGTCATCGAGTCCATAATACGTTGGCAACGTTCATTCTCCTTTGACAGCAAAGGTTTACAGGGGCGGGTACCTATGGCCTCTAACGAGAAATGGGCCTTTAATAGTTCTTCGAGGCGGTCGTCGGCATGACAAATATGCATCACGCGAGAAATGGGTGTAGCCACTTTAGCTTTTCGGCCATACGCGGACCAACCTAACTTACACTTTGATGCTACAAGGTCATCTCCCTTGCCCTGCCGAATTTCTAAGGGTACACCCAATTTCAAATTATCGAATCCTATTAAAATTCGTGCTCGCTTCTCTTTGTAAGGCAATATTGGTAGATTTCTAAGATGTTGACGCGCATTTATAGTAGATAATTCAAGGGTTTGACAAGGCAAGTTCAACTTAGATACCGTGCGTACCTTTTGTAAGCACAACCGTTTAGCACCTTGTCTTTGGCCCGAAATGTGGATTGATACGAAACTGGAGTTAGCTTCGCTCTGCAAGATGTCACCTGTCCACTGCAAGCAAAGCTCTTGTTTCGGTCCGTCGATCCCGAGTTCATCTATGACATCGTTTTCAATAAGAGTACACGCGGATCTCTCATCTATAAACGGGAACGTATCAATTGATCTGTTGTTGTTGTAAAGTGTTACCGGGACATAGCGAAATAAAGCATGAGCATTCTTTGCATGAAACATCACATTGGTACTTTTATTACTTTCATTAGTTTCCGAGGTGTTGTCTCTACTTTGCGTTGAACCATGCAGCAACGGATTGTGTGGCATTTTACAACCGTCAATACCACACTGCTTATTCGAATTGCATCTACGGACAAAATGTCACCTAAAACAACAAATGCACAACCTAGACTCGCGTACCATTGCCATCGTGCGTCGCTGCTCATTACTCGAAAATCCGTACAATCGGAGAGTCGATGGTCCTTGCCACACTTCTGACAGCTATTCCGCTTATCCGCATCGACGACATCATCTACCATTAACCTTTCGTTTCGTCGGTTATTACCTTTTACTTCCGTTTGCCCGGCCCCATAACCGAAGGGAGTAACCTGGCTCGCGCACGTTGCTAAATTAAAGAGCCACTCGTCGAACAAGGCTAAGTCCACCCTAATGTGTGTCAACCTGTGTACCCCAATCTAATTTCAACTCACATGGCAATTTCGTTAAGAGTTCGTTTATTAACATCGGATCGTTCAAGTCATCGCTCAGCCCAATCGCCTGCATGGTTGCGCGGTAATTTTGTACTGACAGCGCGAAATTTATCAGCGTTTCCATCTTTTCCATTTTTACGATTGGATGCTGTCGCAGCTTTCGTTGCAGTGTATGATGTATGACGTCAGGCCGCCCATAAAGCATTCTCAGTGTTTCGATGGCAAGGAAAACCGTATTGGCATCATCAGTTTGCCGCGAGCTGCTTCAAGTGCTTGGCCCTTAAGGCACTTTTGTAGCCGTATAAGGTTCTCTTGCTCAGTGAAACCGCATCTTTCCGTAGACTGTTCGAAGTTCGTAATGAATACAGACCACTCTTCAGGATTACCTGAAAACGTCGGTAAGTCCTTGGACATAACTTGGCGAGTAGCAACCTGCGAGGTAGATAGAGTTATATCCGAGAACGAGGAGCGTGACATATGATGTGGTGTTACATTAGCCGTGCTCGCGTAGTGGTTAGTGGGAGGGATAAAAGGTGTCGCACTGCTGGTTAGGCCTAGGTTCCCTTGCAAACCTGCCGCCGTTGAAAAGATACCGCCAGTATTAAGCGAACCCATACCCGGAATAAAGGAGCTGTTATGGACGGCGCCAGTAAGTCCGCCAAACCTACCTGCCCATGAATATTGTGGTCTCATATGCCCTGCATCGTTACCCAAACCCGATATACCCATATAGTATCTTGTGGTATTTGAACCTATGCGGTTCGGAGCTGATACGAAGGATGCCGAAGCATACGGCACATAAGGCAATTGTTGAGAAATATTGGGGTTGTTAATATTGAAGTTTTCTAACTCACCATATGTATTCAGTGTTTGACCTGCACCTACCTCTGCAGAGCTGTATGTAATAGGACACCAAGTTACCTGCGTTCTCTCTTCACTAATCGGAGCAATAGTAGAAGCAATAGTACGTGGTGTGCGTGAACGTTTACGCTGCTGACCCGTATGCACAATACAAGACCGGGTACGACGCCCTAAAGTTTCTATTTCTTCAAAGTCACCCTCAGATTGAAAAGGTGTTGACGCGATGAGTAAACCTGTTTTTGGTATAGCACCAGCACCAGCCGTCGTTGTTAGCGTAGATGGCGGCGCGGACGTCTCTGATAGCGTGCTCCCGGTAGTAATTACGGTGTCGCCGGTAGATGTGGCCATTCCACTTATTGCTGTAGTGACGGTGGGTGTAGTGGTGACAATTGTGTGTTAATGAAGAAAATTCCAATATGCAGGTCCCTGGCTTTCTGCAAACTTGTTACGAGCTCACGAGCGAAGTATTAATACAGAAGTATTTCCTGCCTGGCTTCCAGGTAGATGCCATCTATACTGATTTATCTAAAGCATTTGATAGAGTGTCTCACACTCTCCTAATCCACAAATTAGAGAGGTTTGGATTTCACTCATCTTTCTTGTGCTGGGTCAAATCTTATTTGATAAATAGAATTAACTATGTTGTTGTCGATGGTGTGCAATCATCTTTATATAGAGCAACCTCAGGGGTTCCACAAGGAAGTATCTTGGGTCCTTTATTATACCTAGTAGTGCTTCGCACACAAGGTATATTAACTTCATTGGCCTAACGGTAGTATGTAACGGCATAAACGAATCGAGATAGATATTGACTTATATATATCAAAATGTTCAGGAGGAGAAGAGAAATTGATTGAGCCATGTCCGTCCGTCCGTCCGTCCGTCCGTCTGTGAACACGATAACTTGAGTAAATCTTGAGATATCTCAATGAAACTTGGTATGCAGGTTCCTTTTTACATATCTCTGAACGGTATTGAAAATAGGCAAAATCGGTTAAAAGCCACGCCCACTTTCTATATATATAATATTTTCGAAAATACAAAAAGAGTGATTATTCAGTACATAATAAACCTATAAGGATAAAATTTGGTGTGCACTTTAGCGTTAAGGCAAAAAATTAATTTTTGAAGAAATTTTTAAAAAGGGGCGTGGCACCGCCCACTTTTGATTAAGTCAAATTTGGAAATATTATTAATCATAAATCAAAAACCGCTCAAGATAGCAAAATAAAATTCAGCACACATACTTATATTAATACAGGAAATATTTCGAAAAAAAATTAGCGAAATCGGATTAGGTCCACGCCCTATTTTATACGAAAGATTTTGAAAAGGATCATGGATATATTGAATATGCTATAACTTTGCTTAAACTGGCTGTATATCATTTCTATTTCACCTCCAAAGTGTTCGTGGGCAAAGAAAGTCGAAAGCACAAAATTTTTGGAAAATGGGCGTGGCCCCGCCCCTTTATGGGGGATTATTCCACAAAACTTTCCATGCCATAACTCCGGTAAAAATTGATTTATTAAAACGATATTTGGAGAAAGTGTTCAACATATAAAGCTAACTCTTTGCTGAAAAAATAAACAAAAACAAAATCGGTGAACGGACACGCCCACTTTTTGAACATAGTTCTAAAATATTTCTTCGTAAAATTAAAATCGCGATATTTCCATAATTGTATAAGTTATATAAATAAGATTTTACACACATATTAGCCTTTTTAAACAAAACTAAACTGTAAAAAAATTTTGTGGATTTTGGTGAAGTAGGCGTGGCGCCTCCCACTTTTTAGCATAAAAGCTCTGCTATTTTCAAAAGCGATTGCTTGGAATTTCAAGAATGTATTTCAATGAAATTTTGTGAGATGCTTCCCAATAGTATGTAGTATACTCCTGCCAAAAATTACGCAAATCGAATAACAAACAAGCAAGATTTACGGGCAAGTAGTTAACACCCTACTGCCTTTTTTTAAATTAATTTTTTTTATTTTCATACCTTTCATGAACATGAGGAAAGCTATTTATATTTTGTTATTTAGTGATAATTGAATTTACCACTCACAAAAGAAGTGTTTTTAATCGAAAACAATCAGTTGTCTTTATAACAACTTCTCCGTTATTAAAATAGACCTGAGTAAATTGGGATACCAAAACAGATCACTACTAGGTATTTAATGTTCGGTTACACCCGAACTTAGACTTCCTTACTAGTTTTTTGTAGTTTTTATCAACGACTGCACTGAGTGCTTTCAAACATGTGAACATCTACTTTATGCTGATGACTTAAAGGTTCTTAAAAAGATACAGAGCCAGTCTGATATCGAAACTTTGCAAAATGAGATAAATAAGTTTCATGAGTGGTGCCGCTGTAATAAATTAGCCATTAATATTGAAAAATGTTTCGCAGTTACGTACAATAAAATTAGATTGCCACTTTCTTCACAATACTTTATTTCTGATACTGCTCTTAGCTCAACTAATAAAATAAAAGACCTTGGAGTGGTACAGTGTTGCCAGAACGCGGTCTTAAAAAATCCCGCAAATCTCTATCAAAAATCCCTTTTTGTTCTACAGTTTTATCAAAAATCCCCGTAGTCGCATATGTTAATACATACAAATATATTTTCAGACCCAAACTACCTTCGATGGAAAACTAAAAGTGTACACATTGTTAGCTTTTTTATAGCGCTTTTATTGTTTAAAATTTAGGTATAGAATACAAAAAATTGCATGTTTTAAAAATAACTTAAACATGCCATATACTACATCTTTTATAAACTTCAAGATTGATTTATCTCTTAAATTTAAGATGCAAATTTTTACAAAACGAGTTCGAATCCGTGTCCGAAAAGGGATCTGATGATGAGCCTGGAAACTCTGAAACATGTAATCCTATCCATCGCTGTAGATTTGTTCTTTGTAATTTTTCTCCAATTATCAATTTTTCCCAAAAACTGACAATATTAATTCGTTTAGAATTATTGTTAACTGGTCTCGAGCTTGCTCATAACTTACAAATTTGTAAACAAAATAGACCGCAAAATCCAACAACAAAATACATTGAAACCAAAGCACGGGTTTACGTACATATGTAAATATGTACAAACAACAAGACCAACACACATCATAACATAAAGACTGCATGTCTTAAGAAATTTTGTGTATACTGTTGGCAAGAACAAACAAACAAAAGGGAATTAATTGAAGTGGAGATAAGTGCATTGTGACGTCACAGGGCATCATTGCTTAGTGTTGGAATTTTCTAACAGCGGCTTTGGTGCAGACACGAGTTCGAATCCGTGTCCGAAAAGGGATCTGATGATGAGCCTGGAAACTCTGAAACATGTAATCCTATCCATCGCTGTAGATTTGTTCTTTGTAATTTTTCTCCAATTATCAATTTTTCCCAAAAACTGACAATATTAATTCGTTTAGAATTATTGTTAACTGGTCTCGAGCTTGCTCATAACTTACAAATTTGTAAACAAAATAGACCGCAAAATCCAACAACAAAATACATTGAAACCAAAGCACGGGTTTACGTACATATGTAAATATGTACAAACAACAAGACCAACACACATCATAACATAAAGACTGCATGTCTTAAGAAATTTTGTGTATACTGTTGGCAAGAACAAACAAACAAAAGGGAATTAATTGAAGTGGAGATAAGTGCATTGTGACGTCACAGGGCATCATTGCTTAGTGTTGGAATTTTCTAACAGCGGCTTTGGTGCAGACACGAGTTCGAATCCGTGTCCGAAAAGGGATCTGATGATGAGCCTGGAAACTCTGAAACATGTAATCCTATCCATCGCTGTAGATTTGTTCTTTGTAATTTTTCTCCAATTATCAATTTTTCCCAAAAACTGACAATATTAATTCGTTTAGAATTATTGTTAACTGGTCTCGAGCTTGCTCATAACGTACAAATTTGTAAACAAAATAGACCGCAAAATCCAACAACAAAATACATTGAAACCAAAGCACGGGTTTACGTACATATGTAAATATGTACAAACAACAAGACCAACACACATCATAACATAAAGACTGCATGTCTTAAGAAATTTTGTGTATACTGTTGGCAAGAACAAACAAACAAAAGGGAATTAATTGAAGTGGAGATAAGTGCATTGTGACGTCACAGGGCATCATTGCTTAGTGTTGGAATTTTCTAACAGCGGCTTTGGTGCAGACACGAGTTCGAATCCGTGTCCGAAAAGGGATCTGATGATGAGCCTGGAAACTCTGAAACATGTAATCCTATCCATCGCTGTAGATTTGTTCTTTGTAATTTTTCTCCAATTATCAATTTTTCCCAAAAACTGACAATATTAATTCGTTTAGAATTATTGTTAACTGGTCTCGAGCTTGCTCATAACTTACAAATTTGTAAACAAAATAGACCGCAAAATCCAACAACAAAATACATTGAAACCAAAGCACGGGTTTACGTACATATGTAAATATGTACAAACAACAAGACCAACACACATCATAACATAAAGACTGCATGTCTTAAGAAATTTTGTGTATACTGTTGGCAAGAACAAACAAACAAAAGGGAATTAATTGAAGTGGAGATAAGTGCATTGTGACGTCACAGGGCATCATTGCTTAGTGTTGGAATTTTCTAACAGCGGCTTTGGTGCAGACACGAGTTCGAATCCGTGTCCGAAAAGGGATCTGATGATGAGCCTGGAAACTCTGAAACATGTAATCCTATCCATCGCTGTAGATTTGTTCTTTGTAATTTTTCTCCAATTATCAATTTTTCCCAAAAACTGACAATATTAATTCGTTTAGAATTATTGTTAACTGGTCTCGAGCTTGCTCATAACTTACAAATTTGTAAACAAAATAGACCGCAAAATCCAACAACAAAATACATTGAAACCAAAGCACGGGTTTACGTACATATGTAAATATGTACAAACAACAAGACCAACACACATCATAACATAAAGACTGCATGTCTTAAGAAATTTTGTGTATACTGTTGGCAAGAACAAACAAACAAAAGGGAATTAATTGAAGTGGAGATAAGTGCATTGTGACGTCACAGGGCATCATTGCTTAGTGTTGGAATTTTCTAACAGCGGCTTTGGTGCAGACACGAGTTCGAATCCGTGTCCGAAAAGGGATCTGATGATGAGCCTGGAAACTCTGAAACATGTAATCCTATCCATCGCTGTAGATTTGTTCTTTGTAATTTTTCTCCAATTATCAATTTTTCCCAAAAACTGACAATATTAATTCGTTTAGAATTATTGTTAACTGGTCTCGAGCTTGCTCATAACTTACAAATTTGTAAACAAAATAGACCGCAAAATCCAACAACAAAATGATGAAAAAACTTTGTAAGTAATTTTTTTGTTCAATTTCAATTTTTGAAATTTTTTTTCATAAAAGTTTCTATATAAGAATAGCTGTGTTCACCGTTTGTTTTTAATCGGTTGAAATTACTACATTAAATGTGAGTATGATTGAAAATAAGAATGTACATTATTGCAATTAGTAATAAGAAATAAAAATTAGTGAGGTTGAAATAAGAATTTAGAAAAACATAAATAAGAATAAAAATATTTAGGTTACGTCGTATTTGCTTGTTGGGAACAATCCTTTCAACCGTTTCAAGTGATTATCATTTAAAATATAACTAACACAACTAAGTTGTTTGTTCTTTAAATTAGATTTTATTACACATATTGCATTTAATGCCTGCTCGCTTAACCTATTTCTTTTTTTCGTTTTAATGTCAGTGACCATTGAAAAAATTCGTTCGCAGTCAGCATTAGAATGAGGTAAAGATACTACGAAAGCATATAATTCTTTTAAGTTTGGATATAATAAATCTCCGTTTATTGCCCTATTGTTAGCGACTATCTCCCAAAACATACGAATATCATTAGTTTGGCTTCTGCTGATAACAGGATCACTTAAAATACTTTGCCATTCGTCTTCTAAATCAAACTTGTCAATCCCTGTAAGTCTTGATATGTTTGCAGTTTATCCGTTTATTTTCATTTAAAACAACTTCCGTCCCAGAAAAAGTTTTTTTATAACTAAACTCTTAATTTTCCATTTAAACTCATTAAAAACTGTCCCGTCCGGTATATTGGAGTTCAGGTAACGGTTCTGCGTTTTTTTTGTGCTGAAATTGTAAACAGAAGCAGCTCAGTTTTCTTTGGAATGTTACTGTGCTTGCATCAATTGCTATTTTTATGTGAATATTCAGTGAGTTTTTGTGAATATAAGTATTTAAAAGAGTGTTTTTTATTAAAACTAAGTGTATTCTGGGTCGCTGTAATTAGGTAAGTTAATTAATCTAGTAATATATCAGTTTTTAAGTGTTATTAGGGGAATTTTTATTTATGGGATCTATGTGTCCCGTTAGGTTTATTTGTTGGTATAAATATGTCCCGTTTAGATCTTCCCGACATTCTTTACTTTTTAGTAATCTACAAAAAATGTATTATAAACCTGTTTTTTTAGACAAACTTTGCACAATGTCAAGCAAACTAAATGAGGAGGAAATATTAGCCCAGCTTATAGAGTGTGACGAATCTGGTGACCTTTCTGACGTCGATTTTTCAGATGGCAGAGACGACAATTACGAGCCCTCTGCAGATGAAAGTTGTCTAACAGACCAATCTGACGAAAATAATGAAGGAAATTCTTCAAACAATGATGATTTGCAATCTATAGAAAGCGGCGAATATAACAATATGCCATACTTCGAAAATGTTACGGTTTTATCGCCTCTTGATGATGTCCGTTGTGAATTCATGGATAATATATACAGAGTTACGCCCTCAGAAGATGCCATTGATTGATTTTCTAGTAGTTTTAGCAGAAGAGCTCATTGCTGAAGGTCAGAAAACGGCAGCCAATGTTCTCAGTGGAAGATCTGGTTGCATTTCCAAAAAGAAGAAGACTTATAGGAATTCCGCTACTCATTTACCAGTTGAAAGACCCACAAGGAGAAGATGTGCTGGATGTCGCCTCAATAATATCGAAAAACGCACTAAAACGATGTGTGAAGAGTGTCAAATTCCACTTTGTAAGAATTGTTTCGCACCTTATCATAAACGATAATTTATCTAATATTTTTATGAAATATAATTTCAGTTTTACTAACTTTTCCTCCAAAATAAATGATTTTTAGTTGATACAAAATATCCAACATAATGTCTAGTTTTTATTTAGTTATGTGATATAGAGAACCAACAGGACTTATACGTCCCACTTAAAACACCGAATGGGACACATATGTCCCACCCCCCTAGGCCCCCCTAGAGGGGCTAGAGACTCCACTTCAAAATTTTCTACTTTTAAGGCCTATACTAAAGCTAAAATAATCAATAAACCATGAATTATCCTGCTGGTTGCTTTCAGGTTCGAAAGGGTTAAAAAAAGAATCATTTAATGGAAATTTCTCTATTATTTTAAAAACACACAACTTTACGAAATCTCCACAACATTTTCTAACTTCTATCAATTTACTTGTTTCTATATTAGATTCTGTGAAGCTCAAAAACTCGCTATTAAAATTCATTTCAAGAGAATGAAGTTCCGTATTGGAATTAACAATGTCATCATATATAATAGCCTGGCTGGATTTTATCCATGTGATAGTTTCACAATTTAATACAATTCTGCAAAGTTTTAAAAGTATTTCGAATGATTCGCTATGCAGTTTATGAATCATTACAGATTCGCTTTGGAAAATGGCATTAAAACGATTAAATGGTATTAAAATATGCTTTAGGAAAATCAAGTAAGATTTGATGTCATCATTATTTAAAATACTCAAAATAGTGTTTGCTTTAGATCTTTTTGTAAATTGTGCTTCATCGATTCGTTGAAGGATTGCTGAAATTCTTGTAAGTGTGCTGAGCTTTTAGGGCTTTCTAAAATATATGAGCCTATCAGTTTTAAGACTAGCTCCACTTCATCCGGCAGTACAATCTTTGCAATCTTGCCTTAACTACCAAAGCAGATGAATGACAAATACACTTTATCACCACTAGCTCATGAGGGATATCCTTTTGCAGGTTAGCACAAAATGAGTTATGCTTTCCTATCATAAGACTGGCGTTGTCACTAGGTTCTGCAATTATATTTACTATAGGGATATTACGCTTAGCTAATACAGATTTTACACGTTCATATATTTTTAATCCACTACAATCCCTTGCGTCGAGCTCAACCAACTGGAGCAGTCGCGTGTTAACTATTAAGGGCCACTTTCATAAAAGCCGGTTAAGCCTAATCGGTGATTAATTTGACAGCTAACCGTACAAAATACGTCAATTAAACTCCGGTTAGCGGCTACCGGCTTTTATGAAAGCGGCCCTAAGTCTTTTACATATCTAACCACTATACATAAATTTTTTTTGTTTGCAATATCAGTTGATTCGTCTAAGAATATCGAAAACTTCCTGTCTTTTAAATTATTTTCCTCGGCACAAATGACATTTTTGATCACTTCCGTACACTTTGTTCTTCCCAGCTTAACATCATTCGCTATTTTTGAATAAAAAAAAATGTTTTTTAGTAGCGGCACTAGGCTGTCGATAACGTGTAATGCCACATTATTTTCAGCAAAGAACATGCTCAGTTTTATTTCAGCCTTTTGAATATTTTTTTGATGCGTTGTTGTTTCACGGAAGCATTGGCTCGTCGAAGGAGTTGATTTGTAAGCTGCATAATTTTTTTCATGTTTTTTAGTTTTGTTATGCTTCTCAATTTCGCTTCGACCACTTGATAATGTGGATGCACAAACCTTGCAAAACGCTTTATCCTTATGCTCTTTCACAGGCATTAACCTTTGAATTGCGGAAGATCTAGCCATTTAGTGTTGAATAATTTTGCATTACTCATTCTCCAAACTGCAATTGTACTATTTTTATTATTTTGAAATAATTAGTACACTTTATTTATAAATTTACTTACCAAACAAATCAAAATGATAACTTTTACAAACTAGAGAATTTTAGCTTGAATTGACTTCTGATCTTTTCCACTCACGATTTTCAAATCAAATTCAACGAATTAGCCCAGCTGATTGTAAAATTTGCAAAAAAAAACTTTGAAACACAAAAACAAAATACATGAAAATTTAAGTATGTAACCATACATATGTGTGTCGTTCTCATGCAAGTAACAGCTGTTCGCTAACGAACTGAAATACATAATACTGCTCATGCTGCCAGATGGGTTTGTACAAGAAGCTTGCGCTGATGCAATTAATACAACGGCGTTGATTTTCGATACAGTACGACAGCTGCTTGCTATTTAAAAATTAATGGAAATTACACATTTTAATATTTCTTCGATGAATTCATAAGTTTATACAGTTATTTTAAAATCATTAGAAGAATTTTAATTTTGCTTTAGCTCCGATTTTGAAAAATCCCCTATTTTGCCAAAAACTCCCTTTGTCCCTTTGGCAGTCCGAAAATCCCGAAAAAGGGAGAAATCCCCGAGTGGTATTTGACTCCAATTTCACTTTTACAGATCATTTGAATTATATTATACCTAAAGCATATTCCTCGCTAGCGTTCATTAGGCGCAATAGTTTGGAATTCAAGGATCCATATACAAAAAAATTACTTTATAACATATTTGTAAGGTCTAAATTGGAATATGCTTCAATAATATGGAATCTATTTTATGAAATACATTCCAATAGAATAGAGCGGATACAAAAAAGTTTATAAAGATTGCATTATACAGTATTAGATTTGATTTGCCTATCCCATCTTATGTTCCTCGGTGCAGATTGATCAGCTTGCACACTCTTGCCAGTAGGCGTTTGATAGCTGGCTTAGTTTTTATACTTGATGTTTTGAATGGGACCATTGATTGCTCTTATTTGCTACACTGCGTCAAACTTAAAGCTCCAGCTAGAAATCTGCGTGATAGTGATTTATTTGCTATTGAAATTTGTACAACAATATATTCTAAAAATAAACCAGTTATCAGACTGTTAGCTGAATTTAATATGTTATCTAAAGAAATAGATTTAGATATATTTACTAATCGAACTATATTCAAGGAAAAATTGTATACGTATTATTCCTAAATTTTTCTTTTTAGTTCAAAGTTATATATGAAGGGCTCAGAACCAAAAGGATCTAAGTGAAATTTTTTTTGAAATTGAGTTATACCCATATTTGTATAGTGAAATATGGTGTTTATATATTGGCAAAGAGATCCGAGTCATTTCGGACATTGTAGTGCCATCTATTTCCCATACAATAAACACCCTACCTAGATTTTACATAGCATTTTCAAAAGGCAGTAAACTTTAAACTTGAATATCTCAAATAAATTTCGGAGTCACTTAGATCCATTTGGTTCTAAACCCTTCATATATATTTTTTTTGGATATTTCACTTTTTTAAAGATTTTTTTTCAATGTTAATATTTTGAAATAATTTAAACAATTTTTTAACCTCGTCGCCAGATACGTTTGCGGGTTTGAGGGGCTGCACGCGAACAAATAAATAAAAAGATTTACAGTTTTAGTTATATATTTTATAACTTTGCAATTTTCTTTTATTTAAACTCATTACATTAAACACATAAAACGATGAGGCGATGATATGTCACGATGATAACTACTAACTTAAATCACTGACTTAAGATCTCTTTATAGATTTTTATGAGACCGTTACTCATAAGTAAAATAGAGAGTACTAATAAGTACATATTGAGCTTTTAAAACTGCGTAATGAGAACATATTGAGTGCATAGTAACTTGGGAATTAGATTATGGTGAGGGAGAGATGAGCATACATAACTCGCCGTTCAACAAACTCACAACTGAAAAACGGTGAAACAGAGTTGCTAATATGTAATTTTGGTTGGAACCTACCATGCCCGGCAACTCTGATGTACATATGTACATTGGGTATAAGTGAACATTCGAGCATGTGTTCGGGTATACGAATGATGGGATTTTTTATGCGTTCGTATTGGCGAACAGGAATGCAAATATATTTTTTTAATTGTTCAGCTGCACGAATAAGAGCGAACGAGAGTGAACATGTACGAACCCTAGTTATAACTATGGCGATATCAACGTAGCCTCCAGTATTAAGGTGTATTTATGACAACTAGATGCCGTATGTACTGATCATATATGTATCTGCAGAATAATTTAGAAAATCTAAATCGACGGATACCTTAGTGCCAAATCATCTTATAAAAAAAAAAAATTTATGCACGTGAAGCATTTTTTAATGTACATATTACTCAAATATAAACATAAAAGTCAAATATTTTAGCATATAAATATTGTAAGTTAAAAAAAAACTAACCCATACATTATACGATTTCTTCATGCTTGGTAAAGGAATAAACATTAACAACATATGTGTTCTAGTGATTTGTTCTACGTGTTATTATTTATATTATATTATAATGACTTATTCAACCTTAAACCGCCCGTTTTTTCTATCACTCTGTGTAATTATCGTACATGCGCACACCATCATTCGAGTTGATCCCTTAGGTAAGATATTTCTCGTAACGTACTAAAGAATATATTTAAAGAAAGAATAATAAAATCATGGAAAAATGACAAAGGTGCATTGAATAACTAAAAAGCTCTTAAGTCCGATTAAGAAATTTAAAAATTTGAAAATTGCTCTTTCTGAATGTAGCATATTCTTCACAGTTGTACAATAAAAATGAGATCAGTAATACAATATCTAGAGTAGCAATGCAGAAGTGCTGCGGATACTGCTTTAAATTAATGAGAGCTTTCTTTGAGAACCCCTTCTTTGCTAACCTCTCTGTGAGTGTCGCGTCCGCCTCGTCCGTGCTTATTGAATAGTACCCTGCTCTACCTCGTGCAAATGCATTTATTATGTTCACGTTGGGGATTCCTCCATCGCTGCAAGAGACCCATGTTTAACTGTAACGCAATGCTCGATCTTTGCCACTCAAACCTTCCAAGGATGCACCACATTGACGAGCAAAATTGAAACAGTTCACCAGTCATATCCAATGTTAGCGTAAGTCTAAAAACCCGTGACCACCGCTATATCACATTTAATTTGACTAGGAAAGATCTTAAAAGGTGGGAAACGAAGGTACTGCAGGGTCGTCATCTCGGATCCGACTGGAAACATTTCCTTCGAATAGTGAAATTTTCCGAATCAGATGGTTGGTAGATTGGCTCAAGTGCCCAAAGTGGAAGGATCATCAAAGGACCTGTATCTTCTTTGATTGTGCTTGAATGTTATGATAAATCGTCAAACTCTTGTCAAAGGTTTTTCCACACAATACATACTGCGTTTTTCCGCTCGGCATGTATCTGTGGAGTTCAGAGAAGAGCGTTTAGGGTCATAAAATCAGAACCCGGCCCGTTTCCTGCGCAGAGGGCTGCGCCATAAGGGCAAAGAGATCATCCATTGAAGACCGGGGATTCAATATAATTATTTTTATTCCAAATATGACCAGGGTTTCGCCTCACGCAACCTTACAGCGTGACTGACCAAATCGGCAGCCAGCATGCTCACAACTTTGCCTGTGCTATCGGATACATACAGACCTGTCAGACCCCTGCAATCAATACTGCCCAGAGATGTGTACTTATGTTAACTGAACTGCGTTTACACGGACAGGCAGCATTTCTCGACTTTGAAGAGCATTGTGATATAAAGAACATGCAGTTCATACTATACCTTTGCAAACTACAGCATCCTAACGAACAATTACTTGTAAAAGAACCATCTCCCCGGAACACAATAAATACATCCATAACATAACACTACCGCGGGATAAAGCACCTCGTAAAATGACATTAGGCCTGTTTTTTTTTACACGCATACACATCTGCGTCTTCGACTAAAATAAAACGGTCTTCTGCAATTGCGCTTATTCCATTATCAACGCGCATACATACATACATTTCCACTGTTGACATTCCGGTTTTTATTAAGGGATGATAAAAAGTTTGCTGGAAGTTTGCAAAATGAATGGAAACTTCTTGGAAGTACTGATTTTATCAGCCACTATTTCTTAGTTGCAGATAAAGTTGTGCGCTTAGCGGTCCATACAAATATTAAGCGCAAACGCAGACGCAGATAAAAAAAACACGGCTATTAAATCAACAGGTGCACCGGTAGGCCCTTAAAAACATCACTCTTTTAACTCTTACTTTTCCAAACTAAGCCCATACATGAGGAATAGTTGACCGGCATGTGGACTGTCCCCCATGGGTGGTCAAAGAAAGTGAGTAAACCAATACGGAATGAGTAGAATAAATAAAAATGAATACAAACATATATCTGTTGCAAAGATGACATTGAATACCAAATTCTGTGCACACAGATGGCAACCGCACCCACAAAAATAATGGTGATTTTTAAGCAACAGGATTCATGTTAAACTCACACGATCGTTTTAACACTAAAAACAACAACAAATTCTAAAATCAAGACGATGTGTCACACTTAATGTAACATTCCATGTAGTTTTAATAATATTTTAGTGTTAAGTTTACAATAAAAAAAGACGTGTCTACCAATTACTCGTGGAGTTTGATGTGTAAACATGTGCATCTTGTACATAAATTTATAAAACTAAGCCCAGAGCTTGAATTTAAACCTCAAAACCAAAGAACGTAAATGTACAAAGAAGGTCCAAAGCAACGAATAGTGGGAAACATTAAACCATCAATTCGCGGGTAGGTTATTCACCACTGGGGATATGTGCGTTTAAATCGCGAGTTTAAAAGTAATTCGCACTTTTATTTTTAAACAAAATTTGTAACCAACCTATTATGATTGTCTTTCGACTGGATTATCCAGCTCGTTTATCACTCAGGTAAATAGTGAGATAGAACTCGTCTTTGCAGCTAGCAGTCAGCCTGTGGGGGGTGCTTTCCCACTATTTTGCCTAACACATGTTTAATTGGTTCATAAGAAATCAAAGAGTTCCGAAAAAAATGATAACACTAAGAGAGGCAATATGGTACATAACAATGATGTAGTTTTAGGTGCTGCAACTAATTGACTATGCAGACTGAACAAATGGGGTACGCGTTTTCTTGGTGGTTATTCCCGCCCGACATCTTAACGGTAGGCACCGATGAGCGCAGATGCGGGGACTTCACCCTCCCTCCATAGGTTCTCCTTCGCGCTCGGTACGAGAACCCCAACATATCATCCAACCCTTCCGTTACCCAATCGTCAAGGAAAAAAAAAATTCTACTCCATTTTGCTGAGGAAGCGCTTAACAATTATAATTATATGATAGGGAGAACAAAATTTCTAAGATACAGGGTTTATCCAAAATTACATGTTCCTGGTTTTTTTTTTTGACTACTAAATAGATAAGGTTAGTCTGTAGGTACTCAGCTACGTCTAATAATTAAAAATAATGTATGCCTTTGTTATTCATTGTGAAAAGTGTCGGTTTTTGAAAAACATAAACAAAATTAAATAGAGAGCGAGCTTGAGCGGATCGGCTCCCATACAAAAAAAAAGTGTTTCCAGCCCACCCCTAGGATTTCAGATATTTTGCCTTCAAAATATCTTTAATCCTAGGGGTGGACTGGAAACACTTTTTTCGTCGATCCACCTTAGTGGACACGGGCCACGTCGTAGTCAATGTAAATAACAAAAAAAAAAATCGCTCGCTCTATTTCTTTTTTTTTTATTATTATTTTTTTTTTGTTTGTTTTTTCAAAACAAGTTTAGTGACAGGTATGTATGGAGAAATGTATGTGGAGCACCCTAATGGTCAGCATAACAGTACTGCAAATTCTTTATCATACATTCATTTCATTTTTGCATTGTTGTTATTTTTGTCATTACTTAAAATTATAAAGACAACCTTTTGTATAACTTCAGTAGTACATAAATATTTAGCACATAGACCTAGCGGTAATCAATTTCTTTTGTGTAACCTTCTCAAAAAAATGAACATTTAATTTTTGTCACGCCACTCAGTTTCTAACCTCTGTTCGGAGCAAAACATATTTTCGTGTACCCAAATTTAAAGCTTAAATTGAAGTAAGTTTTGTGAAATAAAAATACGGTTTAGTTGTTTTAATTTATTGTTGGATACCGGCAAACCTAACCAACGGAAACGGTAAGATTTTAGTGCAACAAAAACACTAAAAACTGGTGACCCCGTACAAACTCTTCCAACGATATCGAGCACGGTGATAATTACGCGATACCGCTCATCAGCAATAGCTTAATATCAGGGGGGTTACTCTGTATTGCGATGCGAAAGAAATTTCTTTCGCATTTGAAAAAAAATGTATGTGATTTGACAGCTTGCTAATAGCATTTGCTTGCGCATCGCGATACAGAGTAACCCCCAGGGGCGGCTTTCCGTAATTCGATATCGAGCAAAAACGAGTATCGAAGTATCGTTTTTGCTTTCTCTAAGCAAAAATATCGTCGCGCTGTATCGAACGTTCGATTTAAACCGTTCGACACCACTTTTGCTCTCGTTTTCAATTTTCGCAGCTGCCAACGCAATAAAATGTAAGTTGAAAATTTTTATAATTTTAAATTTTGTAAACCTATTTATTTAGGAGTCAACAGACGAACGCTACTAAACTGAAGCTATTAGTTGAATTTATGGAGATTGTGGATTGATTGAACCATTCCTTACATGGCTGAAAGTCTTTTTCAAAATTTATCCATTGGCTGCATAGATGTTCTTCCATGGGTAATAATGTGTGGCGAAATATCTTCGACAGCGTACTGTGTCCCATTGGAGCTGTGTGTGAGCCGCCAGTTTGCCATTGGTAACCGCCACCAGCTAATATCTCCAATGTCGCTGCTAGTCTCATGATTGGAGGAATATATGTGCTTCTTATGCTTTCCCTTAACTTTATTTAACTGAGAACATATGTACATAAATACCTCTTTGGTTAGACGATATTTAGTTTGGAAGCTATGAAATAGAAATTAAATAATAGATATTGCTCTTTTTTCGAAAATGTGTTTAAACCTTACTATATTTCTGGCAACTCCATAGGATTTGATGAATCTCTTATCCTCCTTCTATTAACTGAAGAGTTTTCCGCACAAAAATCGTCAAAAATCCAAAAAATTACGGCAATTATACATTTTACGGTTTCAAATTACTCTTTATTTTTATTTTTACACACAGATTTTGACAGCCAGAAAGTGCTTTCCGAACACTTCCTTAAAAATTAAAGTACTTTCTGCACATTTCCTGAAATATGAAAACGATAGTGCCTTTGTCGAAATACGGGAACCAAAACGGCATCGTTGAGAGTTCGATATCGTTTTGAAGTATCGAGCCAACGAGTGTCGACTATCGAATTATGGAAAGCCACCCCAGGATAAAAAACGATAACGCTGCTCCAGCAGCACCCTCGGCTGCTACGCTGCAACAGAACCATACCGCTTCCATCAATAATCCGCAAGCTGCCGCAGTTTATGCCCGGCTACCAATTCCTGCCATGTCCAGCAATAATATCGAAGCATGGTTTACGTCAATGGATTTTTGGTTCACCGCGTCTGGAATAAGCTCGGACAGACAGAAGGCCGCAACTGTGCTCGCAGCACTCGAACCGACGGTAATTGGCCAACTGTCCGAGGTGACTGCATCTATGCCCCAACAGGATAGATTCGACTACGTTAGATCCAGAATAATAGAACACTTTGCCGATAGTGAGCAAAGGCGCGTAAATCGACTTCTCTCCGAACTTCCACTCGGCGATAAAAAACCATCCGAACTATATTTGTAGATGAAACGTGTTGCCGGCAGTACATTAGGAGAAGCCGCATTAAAAGGTCTATGGACAAAACGCCTCCCTGAATTTGCACAACCAGTCGTAGCTGCCTCGTCAGGCACGGCTGTGGAATTTACAAAGATCGCGGACTCGATCATCGACGCAGTTGCCCCACATCACGTTCATCGAGTAGAATCAGGAGTTACAAGCGAGATAAACCAACTACGTTCAACCATAGAAGACCTCGGCAAGCGCCTCGATAGATTCTCTTTACGCTCACGTTCACGCACTCGCCATCAATCAGCCAGCAAATTTCGACCTCGAAGCACAACTCGACGGGAAGCTAGTAACGCGGAATCATCCACTAGCAACCAGTGCTGGTACCACCAAAAGTACGGTACGAACGCTCGTAAATGCCGTAGTCCTTGCCGCTATAGGCACCGTACAGTAGCGTTAACGACAGTCAGAAGCGAACAATGACTAGGTAATCACGTGGCGGATCCATGCGTTACTTTAGTAGCAGATCATAAAATGTTTCGCCTCCAAGTAAAAGATTACATTTCGAAAACGACGTTCCTTATCGATACGGGTGCCGACGTATCAATTCTCCCTCTAGCGTCGCAACCGTACGACATCCAACCTAGTGCTATTAAACTGTATGCTGCCAATGGAGCCACCATCAAAGTCCTAGGTACGAAGTCACTTAAACTCGACCTTGGTCTCCGCCGCGAATTCGTCTGGTCGTTTATAATCGCAGACGTCACCCAACCCATCTTAGGCGCGGATTTCATAAAATTTTACGATCTCCTCATAGATATGCGTCAGGATAAACTCATCGACATTATGACGTCCTTCGCAACGAATCTATCGTCAACTATAAAATACAACGCGGACGAATTAAAGACATTTACGATCGATGGGATGTTTAACGAAATTTTAAATGAATTTCCAGGTATAACCAAATTGGCTCCAGGTGGCACTAGGTCAAATTCAAAATTTTTTCATCGAATTCAAACGACAGGGAAGCCAGTATTCTGTAGACCGCGACGCCTTCCGCCTTATAAATTAGAGGCCGCAAAATCCGAGTTCCAATTTTTGCTCAAGACTGGAATTTGCCGTCCGTCGAACAGCAGTTGATCCAGTCCGCTTCATATGGTCAAGAAAGGTGACGGAACTTGGAGACCATGCGGAGATTACAGGGCTCTAAACGCGCAAACTCTACCCGATCGGTATCCCTTGCCCTATCTCACGGACTTTGCTAATATCCTTCGCGGAAAATGCTTTTTTTTGAAAATCGACCTTCAAAAGGCATTCCACCAGGTACCAATCCACCCCGACGACGTGCAGAAGACCGCAATTACGACGCCATTCGGTTTGTACGAGTTTCAGTTTATGACGTTTGGGCTGTGCAATGCTGCACAGACATTCCAACGTCTAATAGATGAAGTTCTGCGCGGTCTTGACTTCGTTTTTCCTTATATCGACGACATATGTGTTGCGTCAGCATCGATAGAACAGCACCGAGAACATTTACGTTTACTATTCGAGCGACTACAGGAAAACAACCTAACGATAAACATGTCCAAATGCGTATTTGGGAAGTCGGAAATCAAGTTTTTGGGCCACTTAGTCGTTTCACGTGGAATCAAACCCCTACCGGAAAAAGTCGCATCGCTGTTGGATTTTCCAAAACCGGCAGTTGCCAAGAATTTGAAGCGTTTTATAGCAATGCTAAATTTTTATAGAAAATTTCTTCCCCACGCTACCGATTACCAATCCAAATTGCAACAACTCGTGGGGGGAAACAAGAAAAACGATATGACACCTCTTGTTTGGAACGCTGAAGCCGAAGTAGCATTTCAGCGTTGTAAAGAAGAACTCGCGAAAACGACGTTATTGTTTCATCCATCAGGAGATGCTGAGTTATCGCTGCATAAAGACGCTTCAGATTTCGCTCTAGGAGCTGCTTTGCATCAAGTAGTCGACGGCGAATTCCAGCCCCTAGCATTTTACTCCAAAAAACTAACACCGGCACAGCTTAAATACAGTACGTACGACCGAGAGCTGACTGCAATGTATCAAGCCGTATCACACTTTCGTTACATGATAGAAGGACGACCTTGCCATTTACTTACGGATCATCGCCCTCTCGTTTTCGCATTTAGGCAAAAGCTGGAAAAAACTGCTCCCCGCCGTGCCCGTCAGCTCGACTACATAGGGCAGTTTACGACGGACATACGACACATATCGGGAAAAGCCAACATCACTGCGGATCTACTCTCACGAATACAGTCGCTGGATACAGTAATCGATTATAATGCCATCGCACAGGCACAGCAAAACGATCCCGAACTCCAAAAATTGTTGACTTCAGGTACAAAATCTAAATTTTCACTAGAACTAAAACCTTTTGTTCCCCCAGGAACGGATGTCCAGTTAATTTGCGATACATCGACACCAAATATACGCCCGTACATACCAAAAGATTTCCGCAACCAGATTTTGGCTAAAATGCATAACCTGGCACATCCTGGAGTGCGCGCAACTACGAAATTGGTTACGGCACGTTTTGTTTGGAATGGCATAAAAAAGTACGCTTCGGAGCTTGTCAAACGATGTATAGCATGTCAGCGAGCGAAAACGCATCGCCATTCGAAATCTCCGCTTGTAAGTATACGCCGCCTCAAGGAAGATTCACACACATTAATATCGATATAGTCGGTCCGTTTCCATTATGCGAAGGCCAGCGAAACTGCCTCACCATTATCGACCGCTTTACGCGTTGGCCGGAGGCGGTTCCCATTCCCGTTATGACCGACGAAACCATCGTAAAAGCATTAATTGAACCAACCAGTGATACAATAGAAGAGTTCCGCAAGTCAATGGAAAAGCTTCGCGCCGTTTGTGTCACAAAAGCTACAAACAACAACACATGTTTTTATTAGAAATGATTCTGTGCGCCCCGCACTGACTAATCCTTACGACGGCCCTTACGAGGTAACGCGAAAAAACCCGAAATATTTCACAATACTCATCCGAGGTCGGCCAAGCAACGTCAGCCTCGATAGGCTCAATACCAGTAGGCCGCAACCAACCACGGAACATAAAAAAGGACCAAAAAAGCCTACACTCAGAACTAATCAAAAGCCTCAATCAGATGAGAAGAAAAACAACGAATAGACGAAATTTACACGTAGTGGTCGACGAGTGAAATTCCCCAGTCGTTATATGTAACTTTCGTCTGGAAGGGGAGTAATGTGGAGCACCCTAATGGTCAGCATAACAGTCCTGCAAATTCTTTATCATACATTCATTTTATTTTTGCATTGTTGTTATTTTTGTCATTACTTAAAATTATAAAGACTACCTTTTGTATAACTTCAGTAGTACATAAATATTTAGCACATAGACCTAGCGGTAATCAATTTCTTTTGTGTAACCTTCTCATAAAAAATGAACATTTAATTTTTGCCACGCCACTCAGTTTCTAACCTCTGTTCGGAGCAAAACATATTTTCGTGTACCCAAATTTAAAGTTTAAATTAAAGTAAGTTTTGTGAAATAAAAATACGGTTTAGTTGTTTCAATTTATTGTTGGATACCGGCAAACCTAACCAACTGAAACGGTAAGATTTTAGTGCAACAAAAACACTAAATGTATATATAGGTGTTTATTTATATAAAAATATTTGACTTACATTCTAGAGCTCGGCAACATGATGCAAGGCCTTACACGCTGGTTGCTGTGCTGTAGTGAGGGTGATTTGTTATTATGTGTCTAAATATACATTTGTTTCCACAACATACTACTGCGGCATTTCTCTCGTTTTTTTTTTTTTTTGTTGTTTCTACTGAAAAACAAAACACCAAAAATTTGTGTTTTGCGTTTTGTTTGCGGTGTTAATTTAAGCAAAGACGTATAAGAACACTAGGTGAGCTATTAACTGACGAAAGTAAAAAAAATCTCTAATCCATTCACAAATTGCTTAATTGTTTTTGCTGATGAATATTATTACTATCAATTCAATAATTAATTACAAATTTTTTTTTTTTGTTTTCTTGGGTAAAGTTACTGAGTCTCCAACCCCAGCAGGGCCGGATTTATTGTGCTGTGTAAAAAAATTTTTTCTTACACTACCACCATCCACATCTGCTTTCCTGGTAGCTTGTTGTGTGGCGGTGCGATAAGAGGGCAAATGAATAGTATGTGGGCTGCGACAGTTTTTGGTTATTTCTTTGCCACTTCCCGGGGCAGTCGGTCCACGTGTCGCTATAGGGAAAAGGGAACATTTTTTATTCGGACGAGGAAGTGTGTCTTATGGGTAGATCGCAAAATTTCATTCAACACAGCCACAAAACCAGATAAGAGGAAAGTTTCCTTAAACTTTGATGTTAGCTGGAAAAATCTTTTGCTGGTTTATTTGCCGCCACCATTTACGGTCGCAGGCCTTTGGCGTGAAAAGCTCCAATAGACTTTCCACCTAAATCTTCCAATACATAGTAATTGTTACATAACTTTGCGTTAAAGTTTTTACTAAAGTTACTTTGCACAAAGTTGGGTAGAAAAATTTCTTGGCCTATTTTGTAGGAAATTTCTTTCGTTCGAAGATTGTACTGTTTTTTATTTTTTTCGTAAGCTTGTTCAATTTTGGTTTGAATATTTTTACGAAGCAACCCTAAGGAATCTTCAGACTTAAGGATTGCACACGGTTCTTCGAGCATATCCAGTTTTCTTAACAGTTTATATTCCGATCCGTGTGTAATCATATTAATGGTGGATAGCCTTTCTAAGAGCGCATGAAATACTAGCCAAACTTGTATCCCACGAGCGATGATCTTCTTTGAGGTAGGCCCTAATGGCTGCTAACAGCGATCGGTTTACCCTCTCTGATGCATTGCTTTGAGGGGAATACACCGCTGTATACACATGTGCAACACCAAACGAAGTTAGAAAGGAATTAAATTCGTTAGCTTTGGACTGGCTTCCGTTGTCTGTAACAATGGTTTCAGGTACGCCATAGCTATTAAATATATCGTTTGTGAGGAATTCGATTATTTTCGCCGCCGTGAATTTACGCAGGGGTCAAAGCCAGTGGAACTTACTGAAGTGATAAGTGATCTAAAACAATAAGTAAGCCAATAGGACCTTTTTTTGCTTCGCGGGTACGGACCTAGCAGATCGATATACAAGTTTTGGAATGGCCTAACAGAGATTGATTGATTCCCCATTGGTGGTCGTGTGATAAAGTTTGGAGCTTTTGTCTGTTTGCAGATATCGCATTTTCGTATGTAATCACGAACGTCTCGTACCAATCCCGGCCAATAAAGATATCTTCTTATCAGCTCTGAGGTTTTAACCGTACCTCCATGAGAACTATTTGGACTATCATGAGCTGTTTGTATGACTTTGGTATGTAAATTACACGGGACCCATAGCTTCCAAGACATTTGTTCTTGGTCCGGATGCATGGTCAGTGCGAATATATAAATATTTATCCAGGATTTTTAAGTCAGGTAGTTGGGCTTCTTCTCTTTGGATGCGGCGTTTTAACTCTTGGTAGTCAGCGTCATCGAAATGTGAAGAGTCAAGATCTACTAAGGGAACGGGTATTTCCAAACTACATATTTCAGCTTCCTTAATGCGGGACAGCGCATCGGGAACTATATGATTTATGATGCCTCATTGCAAATGAATTTCCTTGAAGCTTGAACGCCCATCTCGCAAGACGGCCGGTGAGGTTCGGTTGTCTCATCAGCCACACTAAACTGGCTGGATCCGTAATGACTTCAAAGTCTTGCAATTCTAAATAGCAACGAAAACGTTCTATAGCTTCCATGGCCGCTAGGGATTCCCTTTCCGTAACGCTGCAGTTTCGTTGGGCCACATTTAACTTTTTAGACATAAAGTCAATGGGGCGTTCGAATCCCGTTTCATCTTTCTGGACGAGAACGGCACCAATACCGAAATCACTAGCGTCACAGTGAAGATAGAATTTCTTTGAGAAATCTGGGTTTACTAATACGGGTGCCGTGGTAAGGCATGTTTTTAATGCTTCGAATGCCTTCTGTGCCTCGGGTGTCCACTGAAATTTCTTCTTTGCCTTTAACACTTCTGTTATAGGAAATGATATGTCTGAAAAGTTTTGTATAAAGCGGCGGTACCAACCGCAAATTCCGAGGAATCCTCGCACTTGTTTCAGGTTCTTGGGCGGTGGCCAAGATAAAGTAGAACGAACTTTATCTGGATCTGTAGCCGTGCCTTCGTGACCAATGATAAATCTTAGATACTTCACATTCGTTACACAAAATTGACTTTTCGACAGATTCAGTGTTAGATTGGACTTTTTAAATTGTTGGGCCAGCCCTACTAAGATTTCTAGGTGGTCATCAAAACTCTCGGAAACTATACATACGTCGTACAGTATTTAAGATCAAATGGAATTAGGTTATCCATTAACCGACACATTGTGGAAGGCGCATTGCACAGTCCAAACGGCATCGTTGCAAACTGATACAATGCCCGACCTGGTATCGTAAATGCCGTCAGTGGCTTGGATTTCTCCGATAAACCTATCTGCCAATACGCGTCCTTAAGATCTAATTTCGTTATAATATTTGCTTTGGGTAACCTGGAGAAGATGCCTTCAATACTCGCTAATGGATAAGCGTCTTTTTTGGTAACTGAATTAAATTTTCGAGCATCCAAACAAAGCCTTACCTTCCCAGGCTTGATGACTAATCGCATCGGAGAACTCCAATGACTTTGACTGGGTTCAATCACACCTAAGCTTAATATTCTATCGATTTCGGAGTACATCAGCTTTTCGACTGCTGGACTTACCGGAAAAGATCTTTGTTTGATCGGCTTAGAATTCCCTACATCTATAGTATGCTGAATTAAGCGCGCTCTACCTAATCCGTTGTTTTCAAAACTGGGAAACATTGATTTAACTGCCGTTAATTGTTGCTGTTGTATAGATGTGAGAGGATATGAATTCGAAATATCGGACGTGTTTTCTTCATTCGTGTCCGCCGAAAGAGCTGAGATGACACCAGGAGCAAGATCAAATAGTTTCCAGAAATCCACTCCTAGTATCAGTCGACTGGAAATCGTTGGGATTATGAACAATTTCATTTTTATTGTCTGATTTCTATACGTTACATCTACCTCCAAATACCCTATAACCTGCTGTAATTTTCCTTCGGCAGTTCTTACATAGGCAAACATTTTCTTAAATTGGGGTAGTGTTCGAAACTCTTCTGATGCTAAATTCGACCCCACGCAACTAACGTTCGCGCCTGTGTCTAGCAGCCCTACTTCCTCGAAGTTGAGAAATGTGACTTTGGCATAAAATCGCATATCGGAATTGTCTCGAAAAATGGAGGAAACTAGTAATTTCTTAGTATTAATTTTTGACCTGGTTATAAAAATTTCATATACGCCGAGTAGATCTTTTGGGCCTCTGTTTTGGCAGGGTTACAGATCCAGTAAATATTCGTTCTCTTGCCTCATTATATCTTATTAATCGTTCATGGTACGGTAGGAAAGGAATTAGGCCAGGTAAACTACAATCGGGCTTGTAAATGTTACAATCATTTTCCAAGCGGGTCAAGTTATCAAATGTTGGTCTGAAAGTTAGGGTTTTACTCGTTGAGCTAGCCGACACATGGGGTGAACTGTTTTGGTTTAAGCTTTCGGAGGCATTCGATTGTGCTCGAATGCACTCCTCTGGACGTTTTTTGTAAGTCGAGGCCTACATTTTGCGCATTGCGGCTTATATGTACATATCTGGTGCTCCACAGCCGTAACAAAAAACCTTTCTTCCCAATGGTGATTTTCATCCTCACAGTTCCAACACTTTAACACCTTGGATATTGGATTCTGCACAGCGGCAATCGAAAAAATTATCTGTTCTATCCGATTCAACTTCACTTGCATCATGGTCTAACGCGGCTATGTTTGTACAAACGGAAGCGTTTGACAAATTTCGAGCCTGTTGTGGATAGACTCGACGATAGGAATCGTCACTAATCAAATGTTCTCGCATCTGTACTAATTTTCTCAGATGGGCAATGGAATGTATGGGAACTGATAAGAGTTCATGGCGAATTTCGGGTTTCAAATTGCGAGTTAGTATTTCTACTAGCTCCGATTCTTCCATAGGATTCGAAAGCTTGTCGGTGATCGCGTCATAAAAAGTTTCAAACGTTTCGTTCGGTCTCTGCTTGCGACTACAAATTTGTTCGAGAAAATCGAAATTGGACCGATAGTCTTTATATTGATACCTTAAACCGGAACAAAAGTCTTGCCATTCTATTTGCGGAACTTGTTTATGATACCTCCAGAACCAGTCCAGAGCTTTTCCACTCAACAGAATATGCAAGTTCCTACAGATATGGGAAAAATCATTATTAAAAGCTTGACGAGTTAAGGCTCGTATTCGATAAATAAACTCTTCAACATTAAATCCTTCGGACGAACCATTGAACTGCACTTTCCAATTTTGGATGATTGTGCTTATTTTGCTGGGGTTAAGACTACTAAAATTTATTAAGAAATAAATCAATACAAGATACATATTTTAATTAGAAAGAGTATTCTTACAGTGGTTTACAAGTGATATTAGGCGATAAAATTTCCGGAAACACGCAGTCAAATTCGCAGCCAAATGTGCAAGGGAAAGCTTATTACAAAGTTTTTATCAGAACAAAGAAAAACCTTCGCGGTAAGTGACGGATTGACAGCTGAGTATGTGCGTGCTTGATGGGTCGACTACGGGGTTGCCGTATCTTTCGTAACAACTATCTTGAATCATATAGGATATGCGTTGATAATCGATATTCATTTCATTACAAGGTTGGGTAGCACGTTCATTCGGAGTAGGCTGATTAAGATTAATCAAAGAGTTAGCATAACCCGCTAACGTATAATGATCAGTTTGACGAAGATCAATCTGCTCCTCTCGCACTGAAGGGTTCCCATCATTTAGCCGGCGACGAACCGCGTTACTCGTTTGCATTGGATTGGGATCTTTGCATTACTACGACCAGAAGCTTGATCCGACTTGAGATGACCCGCAGTTTTCTTCGGAACGGTTGCGCCGAGGTCCTGCACGGATTTCAGCTCTTTTATATGACACAAGCGACGACAAACTGGGCATTCCTTATGATCAGTGATCCATGGGGTTATGCAGCGATGGCAAGGGGTCTGCGAACATTTTTTTTTCTCGGCAAGATCCGGTAGACAAATGGTACACTTTCCGCCAGAGTTATCGTCGTTCAGGCCGGGAATACATTATCTCAAAAATGAATAAAGAAATGAAACTGGGAATTATTCCTTAATAACGATTTATATGGGCAACGTACGGTTGGGTGCATGATTTTGTATTTTTATATTATTTTGGGAATATCCAAGAAGAAAACTCGTTTTTGTTGTACTTCTATTGAATTTAGTTTAATCAGCATTTACTGCGCGGAAACTGACAAGAAATAAAAACCAGGATCTCGCAAAAGTCCAACATGGACGAAAAGAAGCTTTGAGACACGTAGATTTCGTATTCCTATGTTTAGAACTTTTGCAACCTTGAAGTTGGGTTTTTTTTTTAACTAATCGAATTTTCTCAAACCTATAAAAAAAAACGGGCTGAAAAGGAAACCTCTGCTTCAAAAGGTCGTTCAATGTTACTCGATACCGAATAATTGCGAATTCCTTTTAAATACGACATTTTATTTCAACCTACACAAATTTGACTATTGGATAAACAACAACCCAGTGTATTGCATATCTCTTAGTATTAACTGAAGAAAGTTTGGGGGCAAGCAAAACTCGAACACTAAATTCCGATTCTAGTTCTCACGGTCCTGCAGTGCCCCACGTTGGGCGCCAAAATTATCAGCCCAATTCTAAACGAAAAATCCGCACGTATTTTTCCGCTTCTCCCTATTCCCTTATTCTGAGTAAAGTAGGTATCATAAATGAAAAGAAAGGGGAGAATACAAAACAGTTTTTCGGGAGATATTTCACCAGCCAATTTACAGTGAACGCTGAACAAAATGTGAGAAAATTTAACTTATAATAATTAAAAACGACTAATACACATTCATATCGAATTGTTTCTAGATTTGTAGGGCGAAAAGTATAAATAATCGGCAAATATACACTTTAATCAGGGCTGAAAAATAACGTTATTTTTATTAATAAACGAAAAAAACTTTTGATTTCGTTTTGTTTTTCAATAATATTAACGTTAAAAGCTCAACAAAAAAATATATCGTTGCGTTGGAAATCAAAAAAAATTATCAAAATAAATTTCGTTTCGGTTTTTATCAAAACAATTCACAAAAAATATTTTAATATTTCAAAATAATATTGGTTAAGATGGGTCGCAAAAGAAAGGGGAAATCAGTGCGGTCGTGCTTTAATTTTGTACATAATTGCAAAAGACCACTCCGGAAGCAACAAAAGCCATTTGTTGCTAAAGCACGAAAACCAATCTCTTGCGCTCTCAGAACAGAATCCACCAAAAGCCAAAGAGGTGGTTGAAAAAAAAAAATTAAAAACATGACTTTTCGATTGGGCCTAATGTAGATGCGCCCATTTGGTACTTAGTAACTATGTTTTTTTGTTGTGTTCCTTGATTTATTTATTTTTGTACTTGACAAATAAATTCAAATAATGTGGATTTCCGACCCAGCCTAATTTGCAAAATGAATAAACGATAACGAAAAAATTTTTTTTGTTATTTTTTGATTTGATATTCAACGAAAAACTTAATAAGCTTTATTCAAAGGCATCTGGAAAACTCTGCGTCTTCCTTAAAGGATGTTGGCAAAATGAAGAGGAGGTAAATTCGGCCGGACTACCAGTAGAATGTATTGTGGAATCGAAAAATGCACCATCTTATTTATAACACATGTTTCAGATGGGCTTCTTTAGTGAAAGCGCAAACAGTTTTTAGGCTTGTTGTGTGTATGCTTTTAAAATGTCCAACAAATATTTGTATGCGGCTTTATTTATAGTTTTAAAATTTAAATACATCTGCAAAAAAATTGAATCAATAAAATTCACTAAAAAAAGTTTTGTTAGCTCTTCCAATAATCCCGCAACTAAAGTGGCCTCGTATCATCACGCAACCTTCTTGTTTTAGACCTCTGTAACAATCCAGTGCTACAGAATCTTTCGTTTATACACATGCTACCATTGGAAAGGCAATACTATGCATTTTTATTCTTAATTTATATAATTTAACAACTTTTTATCACAAATTTTTATATTTTGCACAAAAAGTAGTACCAAAATCAAACGTGAAATGGCAGCACAGCTGATTTCGAAAATTCGAAATTCCTCTTCACCAATTTTTCTGTTCACTAGTGAAAGAGAATTGGCGGAAATTTTCCTTGCGAATAAAAATTTCCGCAAGGAAAGAAATCCGCGCGAATATTTAGAATCGGGCTGTATGTAACAAACCTATTATGAATGTCTTTCGACTGGATTATTACAGCTCGTTTATCACTCAGGTAAATAGTGGGATGGAACTCGTCTTTGGAGCTAGCAGTCAGCCTGTGGGGGGTGCTTTCCCACTATTTTGCCTAACACATGTTTAATTGGTTCATAAGAAATCAAAGAGTTCCGAAAAAAAAAAAAATGGTAACACTAAGAGAGGCAATATGGTACATAACAATGATGTAGTTTTAGGTGCTGCAACTAATTTTCAATTTCAATTTATTTAATCAATTTTGTACGGGTGAGACTATTGTCTGAACAGGTGTATTACTATTACAATTATTCCCTTAAATCTAAGTTATAAATTACGTACGATAGTTTCGAAAACAAAGTAAGCGTTGAAATAAGAAATAACTAGTTTAAAATGTATGTATTGTTTTGTATGTTCACATAACTATTAGTTAAAAAAAAAAAGAATTAAAAGTGAGAAAGAGAATAAAAAGTGAGATTCAATAGAAAAGTATGTCTGTTATTGGAGAAGTTCAAATAAAGCCAGCTTAAAGCGCTTAAGATTGCGTTCATTTTTAATTTTATTGGGTAATGAGTTCCATAGTTTGATGGCACTGACAAAGAATGTCCTGGAAGATGTAAGGTATTTATACCGAGGTCAGGGCCGTGCGCAGGAATTGGCCTTGGGGGGGGTTTTAATTTAGATTTGCATTCACATACATTTTTCACTAAGATAAACATATTTGCTGAAACAGATACCTAGACCCATACATCATAAATTTAAATGTTCTTTAACTTTTCTGAAACTGCATACTCTGATACCTAAAACTATACCCAAGAAAATTTTTTTGGTTGTACACATTTTTCTGTATTTGATAGAGAATTGGTGATGTGATGGCGTATATCAGCTAACTAAAAGTGCAAAAAAAGACTCCTTTCGGACCATAAAACGCTCATTTCTCAGAGCTTTACTCTCCAAAATGAGCTTCTTTCGGAGCACAAATGGAGCGAAAAATCGCTCTACGTGGGAACTCCAACGGAGTCATAAAAAAGAGTCCGAAATGAGTCCGACTTCGATGAATTTGAAGCGTTTTTTGACTATTTTTAAATGAACTGCGGAGCCTTTTATTGGTGCTTTTCTGAACCTTTTTCGGAGCCTTTTATTCCTCCATTCTGAGGGTTTTTGGATGCTTTTCAGACGCCTTTCGGAGCCCTTTAATTGGTGCTTTTCTTTTATTCATCCATTCAGAGGGTTTTTGGGCTCTTTTCGGAGCCTTTTATTGGTGTTTTTCTGAAGCTTATTTCTTTTCTTATGACTTTCTAAATTATCCCTATGAGCTACATGGGAACAATTTAATTAATTGTCCAACTATATGCGCCAATGATGTTCTTATTTATATGAAAACTTTGAAGGAATCTTTTAAATGCTGTCCTGATAGGATTCCTACATGCTTCTTGAAGAAGTGTGCTAACAATATTTACCAACCCCTTACCAATTTGTTCAATCTGTCACTAAAGTGTGCTGTTTTTCCAAAAGCATGGAAAGAGTCGTTTCTTCTACCGCTTCATAAAAGCGGAAGCAAGGCTTCTATAGAGAACTATCGTGGCATAGCAAAGCTTTCTGCCATCCCAAAAGTGTGTGAAGCTATTGTTACCAATCAGCTTACGAATCCTATCTCTACCTTGATTTCCGACTGTCAACACGGGTTCTGTAAGGGAAAGTCCACCGTTACAAACATACTTGAATTTACTTTGATTTCAGTAAAGCTTTCGATAAAGTGTGCCACTCTTTACTTATTCATAAACTGGATTAGTTGGAATCCAGCCGGGTCTCAATCGCTAGATCTCTTCTTGCCTTAGCGACAGAGCACAAAAAGTAGTGTTTAAAAATTGTGAATCCGATGTTATTTATGTCTCCTCAGGAGTTCCTCAAGGAAGCCATCTTGGCCCGATTCTGTTCTTGTTGTTTAGAAATGATATTTCTACAGTAATATAATTTTCGAAAATTTTAATGTATGCCGACGATGTAAAGCTTTGTCATTCGAAGAAGCTTCAATCAGATCTAAATACACCAGTTACTTGGTGCGATTTAAATTATATGCCGCTTAATCTAAAGAAATGTAAATACATGCGTTTTTCGAGAGGAATATCACAGCCAGCTTCCTATACAATTAACAGTTATAGTCTTGAGCAAATGTATGATTCTGTTGACCTTGGGGTTACTATGGACTAAAAACTCGGTTTTAACTGCCACATTAACTTAACGGTCAATAAAGATAGAGGCGTTCTAGCATTTGTTAAACGATGGTCTAAAGAATTTATGTAACTAAAACTCTTTACTACATTAGTCAGACGGTTGTATAATTTGGAACACACGTTACCAGGTCCTCGTGGATCGCTTAGAATCAGTTCAAAAACAGTTTTTAATATTTGCCTTAAGAGATCTTCACTGGGATCCCTTGTACAATTTGCCATCGTATACGAGTCGCTTAAAACTAATTAATCTTCACAGCCTTTCTAGTCGGAGGGAACTGCTTGTAACTGTTTTCATGACTAAATTACTAAATGGTTCAATCGTAAGCCTGTTTCTTTTGAGCGAAGTGAACTTCAATGTACCTTCTCGTCCATCAAGACATTTTAAACCACTTATATTGAAACAGTCTCGAACTAATTTTGAATTAAATGGGCCTTTTCGTTGTTTGTGTCAAGATTATAACTCTCATTCTGGTACGTTTGATATTTCAGACTCACTATGCAGCATAAAAAAGTCAATTCTTTCTATCCTAAATACATATCAACAATTTGCTTTCATATCCTTTGATTCTTATCTTTATTCTTTACAATAACTATTCGCTGTAAACTAATTATTTATTAATTGTGTCATCTATTTTTTATCTACCTTACTTAGCTGATGAGGTTTTCTCTGTAGCTGAGCAGTTTTAGATCTCGACGATTAACAAACCAAAACCAGACTATTGATAAACGTCCATGAAACATGCGATCTTTACCTTCTGTTAGGTGAAATAAAAAAAAAACCTCAGAAAATGTTTGAAAACATTCAAATATTTGAACGGTGTCGCTCATCTGCTCTCCAACGTTCATTTTCTCACAATTCTCTTTACGCCTACAACAAAAAGGGTCAGAAAACACTCGAAATCTTTCATATAATTGAGCCTTGCAGTTCATTCGCTCTGTTAATTGAAACTGCTCACTGTTTTCATCAGTAAAATTAAAAAAAAAAAATGCCCATACGCTACACAACTTTGTAATTTCGGAAAGCTCCAAGTGCAATTCAAAGTGCCGGACTTATCGTCGCTACCGACGAAGAAGGCGCATTCAACAAATTGTCAACGAAAAAAGGCGCATTAAAAATATTGCGGGAAAAAAGGACGCATTAAAAAATATTTTGACGAAAAAAGGGGCATTAAAAAATATTTTGACGAAGAAAGGCGCAGTGTATACATTTACAGTAAACTTCACAAGGGATTTGGTGCTGGATTGAAAAAAATTGGGCCAGCCCAAGTACCCATTATACGTATGTATTTTTATTTAGTATTTCGTTTTTTGAATAACTTATATTGCAGCTAGTTATCGAAGCGCGTCTTTCTTTCCTAAAAAATATTTTAAAGCGCCTTTCTTTCTCAAGATATTTATAATGCGTCTTTCTTCAAACTTCGTCGACAAACAGCTTTGCGCCCTTTTTCGTCGATAGGAACGTTATGTATTTGCCAACCTTATTCTTTGCAACTTTCACCAATTTCTTCTTCCGTAAAATTATTTTAACTAATTTTGTCAAAAATTATTAGTCAAGATTCAATAAAAGATTTATAAACTGTATTTTGAAAACATTTGCAAAATCATTGCAACTTAGATTTGGCCATGGGGGGGGTTTTAACCCCCAAAACCCACCCGTGCGCACGGGCCTGACCGAGGTACAATAAGGTTACAAGTCCTGTCTGATTTTGAAAAGCATAACTTTCTAAAAAGGACAACAAAGAACAAATGGGGTACGCGTTTTCTTGGTGGTTATTCCCGCCCGACATCTTAACGGTAGGCACCGATGAGCGAAGATGCGGGGACTTCACCCTCCCTTCATAGGTTCTCCTTCGCGCTCGGTGCGAGAACTCCAACATATCATCCAACCCAAAAAAAAAATTATACTCCATGTTGCTGAGGATGCACTTAACAATTATAATTTACTATATGATAGGGAGAACAAAATTTCTAAGATACAGGGTTTATCCCCAAATTACATTTTCCTGGTTTTTTTTTTTTTTTTTTGACTACTAAATAGATAAGGTTATTCTGTAGGTACTCAACTACGTCTAATAATTAAAAATAATGTATGCCTTAGTTATTCATTGTGAAAAGTGTCGGTTTTTGCAAAACATAAACAAAATTAAATAGAGAGCGAGCTTGAGAGAAAGAGCGTGGACACTGGCCACGTCTAGTCAATGTAAATAACAAAAAAATCGCTCGCTCTAGTTCAGGTTTTTTTTTTCGTTTTTTTTTAATTTTGTTTGTTTTTCCAAAACAAGTTTAGTGACAGGTATGTATGGAGAAACGTATATATAGGTATGTATTTATATACAAATATTTGACTTACATTCTAGAGCTCGGCAACATGATGCAAGGTCTTACACGCTGGTTGCTGTGCTGTAGTGAGGGTGATTGGTTATTATGTGTCTAAATCAGGGGTGGGCACGACCACATAGACACGTTTGCAGAAATGCGAGTGTGTTAGTAAGCACGATCACGCATAGACCACGAAAGCAAATTGAATTATTAATTCAGTTTGATTTTAGCGCTTGCGAAGGTAACACGTACCACGCGCAGTTGCTATCAGACTAACAACAACAACGTCAGACAGTGGGCGATCGTAAAATACGTACATGTTTACGAAAATGTTTAAGGTCGAATGGGAAATGGAGTTTTTTTTTGTTTTAAACGCTATAAGTAAGCCGCAATGCTTGATTTGCGGAAAAGTATTGAATTACGTCAGCAAGCAAGGCTTAAGTAGGCATTTCGCTTCACAACACAGAGAAGTAAATACCCTAAGTGTTGATGAAAAAACGATAAAGTTTTTCGAATATAAGCTCGAGTTTAAAAATGCTAAATTGATAGCTTCTTTAAAAGTTAGTTTGGCTTTAGCTAAAAAAGGAAAGCCACTCGAAGATGGTGCTTTTATTAAAGACCTGTTTGTAGACATGTAGCATTACATAAACACATTGCCCTTTTACTTTAATTGTCATGTGCACATAAAAAATGTATAAACAAATATGAATGTATATAAACAACATTCTGCCCAAATTAGTTACATTGAACTCAGCGGGAGTTTATACAAATAGTGCACATGCCGCTCATAACGAGGATCTTGTTACACTTGTGTGGACGATCAAAGACACCGCCACAGACAGTCGCAATGACCAACTGAACACAACGTCAGTTTGTCAATGCGACTGACATATTTATATTTTTATTGCAGTCATATGTTGACTTAGCATATTTTAGAATTATGCATTTTTATTTATATGTATTAGTAAGGTATCTATTTGTATATGTTTTAGTTCGTAAATAATTTGTAAGTATTAGTGTAAGAATTTTGTATAAAAAGAGAAAGTAATTTCAATAAACATTCAATTTGAATCTGCACGCTCAACATCTATGGAGTGTTTATATTACATGGCGATCCAGACCAGGCTTAATATCAGCCAGTCATAATTCCGCCAGGATTTTTTTTATAACGTTGACATGTGTTGCGGCCATATTTGCACTTCTTTTCGGCAAATGTTTTTGAATGAAACCTACAACAGCAAACAGAAGACATCCAGAAGACTGGCAGCAGCAAGTCAAATATTTTTGAATGAACCCTGCGCATAAAAAGAGTGGAATACCTCATGGAAGACGTTGAAACAGGAGTGACTGGCAGCAATTAGGTTCCACCACATGCTTTGCGTACTTTTGGCATTCAGCGGCATTTCACAGAAAATCTTGAATCGGCAGTCCTGGAAATCAACTTCATCATAACACCGCAACATTTCATCAAAGGGCAACTAAAGCTGAAATACACTGCCCGCATCTATGACATTTACATACAAGAAGCTGAAAAGCTTACAGAAGAGGTATAAATTTAGAGGAAAATTTTTAGAATGATTTGAGCACGCCTCACGGCCGCTAAACCATTGGCATTTAAATATGCCTAGGGACTAAAAAGGAAGAAATAACAAAAATCCCTGCTCCAACAATTGTAAGAAAAAGGAAAAGAGCAGGAAAGAAAGTAAAGAAACGAGTAGATCTAGCAAAGTTACACCAACAGTTTAACTTTGCTACCAACTCAGAGAATAGACTAAATATATTAAAACAAATTGAAAAACTAAGATACAAAATGAAAAACAAAAATTAAATTGAGTAAGTTTGAACGCTCTTGTTATAATTTTCCTAATGGAGTGTGCATTACCCGATAATCTTGATTACGAAGCAATAAATAAAATTGTGGACAATCTAGAAAACGCAGATACAGGTCGTAGATCAAGAATACGAGGAAAGGGAAGCAATAGGTACAATTTAAACAAATTAAAACAATTTTGGAACTATATAGGAATGGGTAGAGAACCCACCATGGAAGATTTGTTATACCCTTCCACGGTAATAGAAGAATCATACAGATTATTAGCTACAGTAAAATTGGATTTTTAAAAAAAAAAAAAAAAAAAATACATATATATATATATAAATAAATGAATGAATAAAAATCGATTTTTTTTTTCTTTCGAAAATGGCTTGGTGGAAAATTGCCTTAAATGGAATATTGATAGGAATAGCAGGATACGAGGTAGGAAAAGAAAATTCTGCAGAGAAAAATTATGAAAACAAACTAGTTAAATATGAACCACATACTATTGTAGAAAATAAGGAAGAGCTTCCCGACAAATGGTTGACTATTTTTGGATGTGTAGTCACATGTTTAATTGTTGCAATTGCAATCTTAATAAAAAATTATATCAAAAACAAATTGAGACAATTAAACGACGCACACCAACGCGTTTAAGAAATGAGTAGATGGCAAGAAATTTATAACGCATTATCTGAAGAAAAAACAAAAGCCAGTAAATCATACAAATGCATAAATAAAAGCGCTCTTATAAAACCAGAAACAATAGTCAAGCATTTGAACATAATCGCAGGAACTTTAGAAAGAATAAGACAGGTAATTAATACAACAAACCGTATACTTACCAAAGAACACCAAAAAGAGGCTAACCAATTTTTTTTCGCAGTACGAGATAAATTGGTATCTTCATTAGCTAGGCACAATATAGAATGCAACATACCAACCACAGTGCAGGAGAAGCTTAAAATAGACTTCAATTTCCTTTTGTTGGAACGCGCTCAGAGTCCGATTCCAACACCTTCCACTAGCCAGACAGCAACAATAAAAGAAAGTAAACCAAATTTTCAATCCGTAAATACCCCAATCATAAAAGTCACAATGGTGCAAACAACAGTTGAATTCATTAAAACTGCTTCGTCAGTGCTACCGGAGTTTGATGGTAAACCAGAAAACCTACACAGTTTCTTGGACGCCCTCGATATACTTGAGCAAATCAAGGATGAACACGAAGCTTTAGCTATAACAATGATAAAGACCAAGCTAAAGGGAACGGCAAGAAATTTCATCAGTAATGAAAACACAATAGAACAAATAAAAATTAAATTAAAAACCGCAATAAAGGGTGAATCAGTAGAAGTTTTAACAGCTAAACTCCTGAACATCCAGCAGCGTAGCAAAACTGCTAACCAGTACACTGCGGAAGTAGAAAAAATAACAAGGTCATTGGAAGGAGCGTATATCTCAGATGGATTAAATCCAGACTTAGCCACGAGATATGCAACACAGGCAGCAGTCAAAGCCATGTGCAAAAACTGCTCCAACACCCAAGTTAAGATGATAATGCAAGCGGGAACGTTCGCAACAATGAACGACGCAATCTCCAAATTCACAAACAGCTGTACCGAAATTACAGGCAGCTCTAACACAATTTTAAATGTACGACAACAAGGTCAATACCGGAGTAATTTCCGTGGAGGTTACCGTAGTAACAACTATGGAAATTACCAAAATAGAAGATACAGACCACAGTCAGGCTACAACAATAATTTTAGATCAAACAACAACAATAGTAACAATAATAGAGGATCACAATCCCGAAATACAAACAGACCATACACACAAACCCGTAACGTGCGTAGTTGTACCGAAACGGAAAACCAGGAAACTCCACTTCAAAATTAACAAAACGAAAAATATGCGTACTTAATCTAAACTTAAACAGCTATATATCTACAAGGACATCGTTAAACAATTCGTACTCAAATTTTTTAATTGATACGGGAGCCGATATCTCCATAATTAAAAAACAGCAAATAGATAATAAAGGAAAAATAAATACTGAACAAATCACAGATTTGAAAGGCATTGGTCAGGGAATAACTAGCACTTTAGGCACAATCAAAGCAGATCTAAGAGGCGATGACCTTCTAATTTATCATAAATTTCATGTTGTAGAAGACAACTTTCCAATTCCATGTGATGGAATAATAGGCTTAGATTTCATAAAGAAATACAATTGTATTCTAGATTACGGAAAAACAGAGGACAAACTAATTTTAAGACCATATGATTTCCCTCAAACAATAACAATGAATCTAACAAACTGTCTGTCCGTCAACACAATCACAATTCCAGCTAGATCGGAAGTTATTAGACAAATTAAAATAAACACAAACAACAAAAACATTTTCATACCACACCAACAACTAGCCGATGGCATTTATATTGCAAATACCATTACAAATAGCGAGCAAACCTTCGTGAGAATTATTAACACAACACATAACAACACAACTATTCAAAATTATAAAATTAATACTGAAAATTTAGACGATTATACACTAATTAAAGCAACCCAACACAATAAAAGTTGCATAGACACCGAAAAATTAAAAAGACTAACTGAAAATTTTCCAAATTTTGTTAAAGCTCAATTAACATCACTTTGCACAGAATTCATAGATATATTTCCACTAGAAACAGAACCAATTACTTCTAATAATTTTTATAAACAAAAACTATATATGAAGGACGACAACCCAGTTTACATTAAAAATTATAGATTACCTCAAACCCAAAAGGGAGAAATAAGCAAACAAGTAAATAAGCTAATAGAAGATGATATAATAGAACCCTCCATATCAGAATATAATAGCCCAATCCTACTAGTCCCTAAAAAATCACTTCCAGGAAAAACAGAAAAAAGATGGAGACTAGTAGTCGACTACAGACAGGTAAATAAAAAGCTAGCAGCAGACAAATTCCCACTTCCAAGAATTGATGACATTTTAGACCAACTTGGAAGAGCAAAATATTTTTCATGCCTAGACCTTATGTCAGGTTTTCATCAAATCGAACTACACCCAGATTCAAGGGATATAACTTCCTTTACAGCCGAAAATGGCACATATAGGTTCAAAAGACTACCCTATGGATTAAAAGTAGCACCAAATTCATTCCAAAGAATGATGACCCTAGCATTCGCAGGGCTCAAACCATCTCAAGCATTTCTCTACATGGATGACTTAGTTGTATTAGGTTGTTCCGAAAATCACATGCTAAAAAACTTAAGAGACGTATTCTCCACTTGTCGAAAATACAACCTAAAACTACATCCAGATAAATGTTTATTTTTTAGCCAAGAAGTAACTTATTTAGGACACAAATGTACAAACAGGGGAATATTACCTGATCCAAGCAAATTTGAAACCGTTCAAAACTATCCAACGCCAAAAACAGCAGATGAAGTTAAAAGATTCGTAGCTTTCTGCAATTATTACAGAAGATTTGTTCCGAATTTTGCAGAATATTCTACAAAATTAACTAGGCTTTGCAAAAAGAATGTTACCTTCGAATGGACAGAAGAATGTCAAAAAGCTTTTACCTACTTAAAGGAAGCATTAATTAGTCCAAAACTTTTGCAATACCCGAATTTCGAAAAAGAATTCTCATAACGAGGATCTTGTTACACTTGTGTGGACGGTCAAAGACACCGCCACAGACAGTCGCAATGACCAACTGAACACAACGTCAGTTTGTCAATGCGACTGACATATTTTTATTGCAGTCATATGTTGACTTAGCATATTTTAGAATTATGCATTTTTATTTATATGTATTAGTGAGGTATCTAGTTGTATATGTTTTAGTTCGTAAATAATTTGTAAGTATTAGTGTAAGAATTTTGTATAAAAAGAGAAAGTAATTTCAATAAACATTCAATTTGAATCTGCACGCTCAACATCTATGGAGTGTTTATATTACAGACATTTTAGAAGGTTTTGGAGAAAAAGGGGCTGAGCTAGCCAAACATGTTGGTGATATACCCTTATCTAGGGACACGATATCGAATGCAAAGCATCGATTCTGTACTCATTTGAAGTATCGCTTCAAATATATCGGGTACCCGATAATATCGAAACAAAAAGACTCGATAGTCAAAATATCGATGCTAAATGTACATGACAAACAAGCACTTCAATAACCGAATGGTTCGCTGCAAGCAAATTCATACGTTTTGTAAATTATTACCATAGGTTCGCATAAACTTCAATAAAATAAATAATAACATAAACTAGTTTAATATGAGCAAATTTGATTTTTTTAATTTGATAGATTTTACTTCAAGAAACGAAGATCAAAGGCCCCACTCTTCCTCTGTGCAATCTGCCATGAATAGTAATTTATCCAACCTCTTCCCCTTCAACCTGTTACGTGTTTTTGTCATTGTTAAACCTGCCTTTGAAAATAGGCGCTCTTATGGGGCAGAAGTTGCTGGTACTTCTAGATATCGTAAAGCAATTTTCGACAAATGAGGATATTTATGCTTATTTTCCTTCCAAAAACGCAAAAGATAGCCACTTAAAGGAAGTAGTTTGCAACGAATATATTCATTGATGTTTTCGCTTTGTCGGATTGCACTTTCACTTCCTCGACCAGATGCTAAAGTTTCTATGTGATTCCAAAATTCATTTTTGTCGGAACACAAATTCTTGGATTGCATGTGCGGCTTCTTCCCGACTGATCATATCACGTATCCAAGACATACATAGGGAATAAGCGCAGGGATCAGAAAATGCAATATTTGACGTTGGATGGATAGTATTACCTTTTTTTCAGTATAAAGGCAAAACAATATCACAATAAGTTAGTACTTTAAGTTTGTTGTAACCTTTTTGGACGTATTAAGTGCATATTGCAACAGATCAATGGCAACTCTTACTTTTCTGGCGTCTGCCTTTTCCGGCTAAATTAACTGTTATTATTTGGTTCTGATTTTCCTTCGATTCGCGTCACAAGTTAGAGAGAGACAACCAGCAGAGCGGTATTTTTGCTCTATTAACTCCATATTTTTTAAAAAATTCGATACTATACCGGGGTCTAGATACTCGATGCCGAAAAGTATCGTTAAAAAAGCATCGAGTACAAAATATCGGTATCGAAGGGCAAAAGTATCGATATGGTATCGTATCGTATCGAAATTCGTGTCCCTACCCGTATAACAGATATTTCAAAATTTATGTATTTGAAATTGAAGCAAAAATTATTAACTTAACATTCATATGTACGTACTGTTCGATCATCCTCTGTACTAAAACTGAGTGCTTCGCCGTGCGACACACCCTCACCGTACGAGTGTTGAAATCAAACTAAACGTGGTTGTCGTTGATTTTGACGAAGAAGTCGCTGTGCGCTCGCTTTTCGTATACGTATATGGTCACTTAGCAGGTGCTAAGCTGATGCCCACCCTTGGTCTAAATGTACATTTGTTTCCACAATATACTACTGCGACATTTCTCTCGTTTTTTTTTTTTGTTCCAAAAATTTGTGTTTTGCGTTTTGTTCGCGGTGTTAAGGTAAGCAAAGACGTATAAGAACACTAGGTGAGCTATTAACTGACGAAATTAAAAAAAATCTCTAATCCATTCACAAATTGATTAATTGTTTTTGCTGATGAATATTATTACTATGAATTCAATAATTAATTTAAAGGTAAAGTCACTGAGTCTCCAACCCCAGCAGGGCCGGATTTGTTGTGCTGTGTAAATTTTTTTTTGTTTGTTTTTTTTTTTTTTTGCACTTATTACTTTAACCTGTCAGCGAAACTTTGGCTATACTCCTCTATGTATGCCGGCAACCTGATGGTGCTAGGTGCGGGAATCTTACACTACCACCATCCACATCTGCTTTCTTGGTAGGTTGTTGTGTGGCGGTGCGATAAGAGGGCAAATGAATAGTATGTGGGCTGCGACAGTTTTTGGTTATTTCTTTGCAACTTCCCGGGGCAGTCGGTCCACGTGTCGCTATAGGGAAAGGGAAAATTTTTTATTCCGACGAGGAAGTGGGTGCAGAGGACTTTTGCCGACCTTATCGGGTAATATTTACCTGATTTAGTAGATTTTACGTAACGATAATCGAGATCGCGGTTGATGCGGTGGTAACTTAGCCTGTTTGGTGGTTTTTTCTAAGCGATATATGTAAAAGTAACGATCGAGTGTGGATGGCCGTAATATACAAATTAATGTTTCCACTCGACTTAATTATTTTTAAATATTGTTCCCAATTAACTTTTATTCAACTGTGGCCTAGGATGGCCTCACAACTTTAAGATTATTTAGCACTGGTTAAGTCGTCGACTAGCTTACGCGTCTGCACTAGCTGGAGGTCCAATTGAAAAGGAAGCTCTTTTCTCAGCACGGATGGTAGCTAAGCCAAACGACTCTCTGTTTGTTTTGATGACAAGACGTCACTCAACCATAAGGCAGTGTTGTACAACGATGCGCTGGATGTCTGATTGATGACGCTTATTTTTTTTTTTTTCGTGTGTCTTATGGGTAGTTCGCAAAATGTCATCCAACACAGCCACACATTTAGACGTTTTCGTAACTCCAACAACAATTTTTTGTATAAATATTTAATTAAATTAAAGTAATTTGAACGTAGGTACGGTGGTGAATTACCTACCATCGACTTGACAGTTTCTATCGCATTCGCTGTTGGACCTTCTTCGTACATTTAGGTTCTTTGCCAAAACTTTATTTTTTCATTTTCTTTCCTTCTCTACTGTTTCTTTACTTCTATAGTTTTTCATTTTTTGTTTTCTTACCTTTCCTTTCCTTTATTTTCCTTTTCTTTCCTTTTGTTGATCTTTGTACCTTTGGTTGGTACAGAGTTGGTGGGTTATATACGGCAGGTGTAATGCACCTGGATTTGTGTAAGAAGTGTAGTGAAGGTCTATACCTTTAAGACCGGAATGGCGCGGCACGTATAGTGCATTATTGAACTTATTTCCCTTTTCAAATCAAAACCAAGGTTCGAATATTCTGATGAAGTTAATATAATTACAATGATAATATAAATTATGACATTAAATAATTCAAGCAGATGTCTCATTACTTTACAATGACCTATAATTGTATTGAAAACTAGAAATAGAAGGCTTATTCATTGCCGTTCTCATTCATATAATATTCCACTTTTAACTTTAGATTATAAACTTTTAATCAAAAAAAGATACTTATATCGCCGCTAACTCCGAGAGAACTTCGTTCCTGTGGATACGCAGCTTACCGATGTTGTTATCGTTGATGATGATTATAAAAGAAGAGAGTTTATGGGTACACCCCTATATATAACCAACTGCTTTGGCAACGATCAGCTTCAACGAGTTCATTTGCGGGTTGCCAGAGAGTTACACCGCAGGGTTGTTCACAAAATTATATGAATTTTGTAAAACCTTAGATATAAGATAAAAAAATTGTTAATTATTTTTATGAACTAGGCTTTTTGGCCGTAATAAATAAATAAATAAATAAATAAAACAAGTCCCTTAAGCACGGCGCCCCCCTTGCCCTGGTGCAACCGATAATTGATGTTCGACTTGTTTCAAGGCCCCAATTGCCAAAGACACCATACGCAGGCCTTGTGTCAAGGAGGTATGAGGCCTGAGTCGGATTGAATAGGTAAAAGACATAGTTTGGATATTGGACGTGTTAATCGTCCATGTTGTGTCCGCAAGTCGGCTATGCGCACTTTACCGTCAGAGCCGAGATAAACATTTTCCATCCTTTCTAGATACCACTTATTGGGTGGTGTTAATCATTTACATTGACATTTTGTTGATTATATTGCCATTTGTATCTTTTATGCAGCTCTTTAAGGTACTCCTATTTCCATCGAATACTAAACTATTGATGAAGTCGTTTAAATTGTTCCCACCCATTTGGAATGGCAAGGAGTGGCGCACCGCGCAAAAAATGTTGTGCAGTCAGTCGCGTAGTTAGAAAAAAATTTCGGGGGGGGGGGGGGGGTTTGGCCAAAGTGTCAGCAGCAATTTTTATATATCGACGTACCGTAGGGAAAAAAGACACGGAACAATTATTTAATGCATCAATGAACATGCTTGGTCGCTCCTGCTTTGGGATTGTCAAACAATGGCTGAAAAAGTTTTGCTATGTTTTTTATTATGGCGTAATACAAAAAAATATTTTTGATCTTATTATCATATGATTTACTTGATGGGGATGATATTTTTATTAAGAGGTGGGTAAATCCGCTTCAAAACCGAACATGTTTTTTTAATTAATCTCTAGAATTTCAACAACGAACCAAAAATTTATAGGTAATTTCTATACAAAATTACACTTTTCGAGATTCCTTTTCGTTTACAAGATTTCTTAGTTTATTTAATGGAACACTTTAGTGAAAAGTTAATAACTCGCCTGTAAATTCTTTTTGTAGACAAAACATTTGCCTGCTCTCAAAAAAAATGTCATAGATTTATTGCAAAAAGCCTGTGAGTTATTAACTTTTCATAAAAATATTCCTTATTTTTTTCTCTCAAGTGTATTTTTGTTTCGACATTTCCTACATATCTTTGCAATTTTTGTTGAAATCCCAGAGATCAATTAAAAAAAATTCTTGTGTCAGAATCTCTTCTCCTTTTCTACTGCTAATTTCTGAAAAAATTTTACAAAAAAGTGACCTGTGCAACTCTGGCTTTGGCAAGAAATAAATAGTTATTTCTTGAAGAAAAACTGCAGTTTCGGAAAATAAAAACAAAAAATATAAAAAAACAACATTGAAATTCATAAAAAATCGGCAAATTGCAATTATTTAACATGCAAAACGGAACGTCAACATTTCTTGGCTGCTAAGTGTACACAATTTCATTTCAGCATTTTCTTTTCAACAGCATACAGGGCTTTTACTTTTAAACTTTTTCAATCCTTTTTTGCCAAATTAGCGTCACTTTTTATTATCACCTGACAAGTATAAGTACAAGTTAATTGTTACTTTCTCTGAAAATTCAATAAGTCTTCGTTGTGTACTGCTTGGCAATTTTTTTAACTTCTTGGTAATTTTTATACCTAGTAGTGCTTTGCACACAAGGTATATTAACTTCATTCGCCTAACGGTAGTATGTAACGGCATAAACGAATCGAGATAGATATTGACTTATGTATAATAAATGTTCAGGAGGAAAAGAGAAATTGATTGAGCCATTTCTGTCCGTCCGTCCGTCCTTCTGTGAACACGATAACTTGAGTAAATCTTGAGATATCTTAAAACCCCCCGAAATTTCCGAAAATTAAAAAATATACGTTTGTACTAGAATAATTACTCTATTCACCTTTAAAACCCCTGTTAAGAAACAAGCATTAATAGCAATAATGAAAATACGGAAGAATAAAATTAAATAATATTTCACACTGAGATAAGTTATTGGTAGTCGCTAATCAATTATCAGAGCAAGTCTGAGAGATCACAACTAAATTCTTGCAACGGTTCACTCATTTGGCCTTTTAAGAAATTTGCGCAAAACTATCAGACTTGCTCTGCATAAGATCAACTTAGCATCTCAACAAAGATGACTTGATCCAAAACTCTCTCCCGCACATCTGACATTAGATACATAAACAATGAGGAGCCAGAATGCAAAAAACGCACCAAACAATTTGGGAAAATCATTGAATCATAAGTGAACATTTCGAAGATGATATTTTTTTACACATTTGAGTGGTTTACAGAGATTAAAAAACGCTTACAAGATACAAACAAACCGCCTTTTCTCTTTATATTATTTTCAAATATTTATTTTAATTTATAACAATTTTTATTTGAAATCATCTTATTTCAATTTCCATGTTTTATTTCATTACGAAATGCACATCATTAAGGATTTTACCTTATTTTAACTTTATATTATGAATTATTTATTATTTCATATCAAGAAAAATTCAAAAGTAATTTGGTAGCACCTTTTTGCATACCTCTTGGTATGTGGAAATTGCAAAATTCCTAAAAACTACTCAAAATGCCCATATTTTCTTTTCACTATGCTGGCATCATTGGAAAATGTTATAAAAAATTACTACTTTTTGAGCTTTAATGAGTGACGCTAATTTGGCAAAGAAGGATTGAAAAAGTTTAAAAGTAAAAGCCCGGTATGCTGTTGAAAAGAAAATGCTCAAGAAATATTTTCAATTATTTCTTGACCATGAAATTGTCATGAATAGCCAAGAAGTTTTGACGTTCCGTTTTGCATATTGAATAACTGCAACTTGTCGCTTTTTATATGAATTTCAAGGTTATTTTATTAAATTTTTTGTTTTTATTTTTCCGAAACTTCAGTTATTCTTCAAGAAAGAAAGCGACAACTATTTATTTCTTGCCAAGGCTTTTTTGGAAAATTTTTCCAGAAATTAGCAGTAGAAAAGTAGAATAGATTCTGACACAAGAAATTTTTCTTAAGCGAGTTATATATAGAGTTTTTGGATTTCTTTTGAACAGCGTAAAGCTCTAAAAAGAAAAATATTTTTCAATCCCAAAGGAGGAGCGACCAAGCACGTTCATTGTTGCATTAAATTATTGTTCCGTGTCTTTTTCCCTATGGTACATCGATATATAAAAAAATGCTGCAACGCTTCCAGTTTCCGTTGGTCCTGGCGAACGGTCTTTCTCTTCCTTCGAAGGTTAAAAACTTATCTAAGAAGTACAATGGGGCAGGAGAGGAAGTACCTCTTGAAGAAATCCTAAACAAAATTTCAAAACAAACAAGAAAAATAAATATTTTTCTGTACACGGCCAAAAGTTTAAGCCTAGATTTAAAACTTTTTGGGGGTACATATGCACCTAGACCAAAGTGTTGTTTGTGTGAAAAAAATCTAAAAATTTTTACTAAAAAGTTAAAAAATTTGATGAAAATTTTTCTAGCTTTCTTGAATTTTCATGAATTTTCCACAAAGTTCTTAATTTTGAGAAAGCAGAATTTTTATTCTGTATTTACATATACTTTCATTCAAAAATAATGAAATTAGTCTAAAGAAGTTAATTTTACTGGACATTCCAAAAAAACCCTTTGAACGCAGACATACCGGTCTAGGTGTATGACCAAACCAAATTTGGTTTAGAATTAAATTTACACCGTTTGTCATAGAAATAAAAATTATTTAAATTTTAAGCCGAAAATGTTGTTAACAATTTTTTATGTTTTTTTTTTTTAAATGTTGGGACTCGAACCGACGTGTCCCAAATCTGGGCGCAATGCTCTACCTACTGAGCTACGGCGCACTCATGAATTTTATCAGGAAAGTACACATATTCGCTGTGTATACGACTTTTGTTTATCCTAGTAAAGTTTTAAATCTGAACCCCAAAAAATTTAGAATTTTTGTAGGTAATTGAAAGGTTTGGAATTTATTACCAAAACGTTTTAAAAATTGTGTAAACCAATGAATGGTTTAAAAGTTAGGCTCAAATTTTTAACCGTGTAGAACGAGAAAAATTTCAAATAAATAAAAGTATAAATATGTAATAGGTAAAAATATAAATTTTTTCTGGGTACGCGCCTGCATTCCAGCGTATGCCTAGAGTCTTTGTAGTACTCGAACTGTCAAATTTGAGAAAATTTGAATCTAGTAAATCTTCGGTGGAAATATTTTTTACCAGTTCTGGATGATTGGCTGTGATTTTTTCTAATGGAAATCTAGCAGATAGTAAACCTTGAATGAGTTGACTTTGTGCATTTTGAGAAGATGGTAAGTCATGACCTCCGGACAATATGTCATCCACATATGTCTCTGTGGTAAGAATGTGTTTGGCTAAAGGATATGTGAGCTTGGAATCCTCTGCCAATTGATGTACGAATTGCTAAAAACGCGACCGCGAAGTCCCTTGGCATAGAATCATTTTCTCTTCGGAAAAGAATGCGTTGAAATTGTTGATCCTGTTCATTTACCAGCATTTGTCGATACATTTTTTGGATGTCTCCATTGAATACAAATTTATATAGTCTCCAATTTAATATTACCATCATTAAATCGGTTTGCAACGTTGGTCCGATGTATAGTACATCGTTTAGAGAAGTGCCGGTATCGGAAGACTTTGAGTCATTAAAGACCACCCGGACTTTGGTGGATTTGGTTTCAGTACGAATGACCGCATGATGAGGTAAATAAAATGATAGGTGGAAACCATTTGCATGAATTTCTTCGGAAGAAGTTGGTTCCATGTGGTCCATGGTGATGTACTCTTCTAATACTTGGAAGTACTCTTGATTTAGACTTCGATTTTTGATAAGCGTTCGCTCCATGCGTAGAGCTTGCCTCATCGCTTGAGACCGAGAACAATCGATGCTGAGATTAGTTGGAAAATTACCTTTGGAGGGAAGGTGAACTACATTTCGACTTTTTTCTTTGCGATAAATGGTGTTTCGGTGATACTGTTCGCATGCCTCGTCGTCCTCGGTAAGGGGGTGCTGAGTTGACACTTCCTCAATTTCCCAAAATTTCTTTAATTGAGTATGAAATGTCTCATCCTAGTCTTCGGAAACTTGGATGCGATACGAGGACTGCACTTCACGTTGGAGAGGTCGCCTTAAGTACCATCCAAATATGAAATTTTGTACAAAAAGATTATTTGCAACATTGTGTCGAATTTCTTCTAATAGTAGTGCCGATAACTAGGTCAATTTGAGAAGGTTTGAAGAAGTATGGATCTGATAAATCGATATTAGTTAATCCCGAGGGATCGGGTTTTGTCACCTCGAATGGCGATAGAAAACTTGTTAGCTTTTGAAAAACAATGGCTTTAGCTTTTATTCGTATGTTACGTCTTTTCGAGAACAATACGATAGAGAAAACTTGATTTGCATTTTCTACCTGTTATTTGGAAAATTGCTTTGACTGTCGGGAATTGCAGTCTTGTTTGCATTTTTTGCGAAATAATAGTCTTTTGCGAACCCTGATCGATCAATGCTCTCAAAGAGTAGTATTCTCCGAGATATTCAATTTTTATTTGGTAAAAGAATGGTTTCGTTATTGCTTGAAAATTTGCTTTGAATAACCTCTGCACCACTCTCGAAAGTAGGGTTGCTGTTTGTCGCCGATGCTAAAATCGGTTGGTTCCAAGCATTTTGGCCTGCACTGGATTGATTGAATTGGGTACGCAATCCTCTGCAACTGGCATATTGTTAAGTGCCGAATAAGACGATGATCTTGTATACTACTTTTGGTGTACAGGCCAGCGTGGTGGTGTGAACTTGTTTTTTGTGGTGTTGCAAGTTCGAATCGCATTGTCGGCAAATTTTTCTTGTGATAATGCAATCGCCAACAAATTTAATTTTTGTCGGATTTGATTTTTTGTGTCTTGTTCTTCTATTTATGTTTGTCGATGAGAAGGAGGCGGGTATGAAGAGGAATACACGTATGTGTCAATTTGTGTGTGTTAGTGATATTCAATCGGCAAAAAATTTGATTTTTGCCTAGATTTTGATAGATTTGATTTTTTGTGTCTTGTTCTTCTTGCTTTACTTGTTGGTAAGACGAAGGCGGTGGAAACAAGAAAAATATTCCAGAGGCAATATATGTATGTGTGTTTATGCACCATGAGCTCATATTTATATATGTGTATATGTAGCAGAAAATAATACAATCTGCAGAACTTAACCGCGCTGGAACAATATTCTATAAAAGCGTGCAACTGTTAGCATATGTTGACGACATTGACACTATCGGCCTTAACAACCGCGCCGTAACCTCTGCCTACTCCAAACTAGAAAAAGAAGCGGAAAAAATGGGGTTTATGGTGAACGAAGGCAAAACGAAGTCATGCTGTCATCAAGCAAAGAGTCAGCGCATTCGCGCCTTGGCACCCACGCCACTGCTGGCAGCAAAAAGTTCGAAATAGTAAAGGACTTTGTTTACATTGGATCCAGCATAAACTCCAACAATAATGTCAGCCTAGAAATCCAACGAAGAATTGCTCTTGCAAATAAATGCTACTTTGGGCTGAGTAGGCAATTGAAAAGTAAAGTCCTCTCTCGACGCACGAAAATCACACTCTACAAGTCACTCATCGCTCCCGTCCTGCTATATGGTGCAGAGGCGTGGGCACTAACAACATCTGACGAGGCTGCATTGGGAGTATTCGAGAGAAAAGTTCTGCGAAAGATTTGTGGGCCTCTATGCGTTGGCGACGGCGAGTACCGAAGAAGATTTAATGATGAGTTGTATGAGCTTTACGCAGACGTCGACATAGTACAGCGCATTAAAACGCAGCGGCTTCGTTGGCTAGGCCACGTCGTGCGAATGAACGAAGACGCTCCAGCCCAGAAGGTATACTTATCGGCACCCGCCGGTGGAAGCAGCGGAAGAGGAAGACCACCCTTCCGATGGAAGGACCAAGCGGAGACTGACCTGCGATCTCGTGGGGTCTCCAATTGGCGCAAAGAAGAAATTACTGGCGAGCTATGTTGCACGGTCAAAATCGCTCATTCGGTTAGATGGCCATTTAAAGAAGAAGAAGTATGTAGCATCGAAAATCCATTTGTATATTTCTGACCAGACATGAGCATATTTTTATGATTGCCTGGTAGCACGGAATCGATGAATGCAACATGTTCCTTGTGCTTCTTCTATTTGAAGTTTCTCTGATGAATATACATATTTTAAAATATCAAATAAATGGAAAATCGACAAAAATTTAATTTTATGATTATTGTACAAATGCTGTGTTGCGACATTTCATCCTCGTCTCAAGGAAGAAATGTCGCAACAGAGCATTTGTACAAAAATCACAAAAATGACAAAATTCAATTTTTGTCGATTTTATTCTAAAATGCAACATAGTTATATATGTGTGTATGGTAGCATCGGAAGTATTTTTGACCACACATGTGCATATTTTTATGATTGCCTGTTAGCAAGGAAGCGTTGACGGCAAGTTTTGTTCCTCGTGCTTCTTCTATTTTCTTTGATGAAATGATTTTAAAATATCAAATTTATTAGATTTTGGCAATTAAAATCCGTCTTCTTGTTCTTTTTCGATTTGATCTTTATGATAAGACGAATGCGGGAAGGGAATGGCTCAAGTAAATATTTCAATGTGTTGGTGTCCTCATATGTGAACAAGACTTATATATGTATGGGTAATGGATATCAAAAATCCTTTCATATTTTTCACTGGCCCCTACATATTTTTATGGTCACTTGGTGTAACAAAAGTTTTCGATGGTTCTCTGGTCTGCTTCGTTCATTTTATTTCATTTCTAAAATTAAAATTTGTCCAAATATGCTAAAATCTTCTAAAATCACAAAATATCGCAAAGTACAATATTGCGCACATATATATGAAATACAAGCGTACATAATTACGCACATAAATATGCACGCAATTTGTTGTTGCATAGTAAGAAGTGTACCAAATTACGCACATAAATTTGAACGCAATTTGTTGTTGCATAGTATTTAGAAGTGCACATAATTACTCACATAAATATCCACGTTATTTTGTTGTTGCATATTTTGTAGCATGAAGAAGAAAACAAATTTCCGTGCCGACAATTGTACATTTTGACCTACATATATATGTCCGTAATTTTTGTTGTATGTAAATCGGTGTGTACGATCGGACACGTGCACATTTTGTCGCGCATATGCTACAAATATTTGCATCGCGAAGAAGACAAATAAATTGGTACCTAGTTGTATACAAGATCATCGTCTTATTCGGCACTTAACAATATGCCAGTTGTACAACCAAACGAATGTATATATTTTCAATAACGCTTTATTATTTTAAATAGGTTGATATTCATAAAATAACTTAATAATACCTATTTTAAATAAAACAAAGAAAATAAAATACATTCAAAATCTCATTTATTGTGCCAAAAAATTATACATTACCATAAGATAGAAGAGATAACAGCAAAGAACATACATTTAACATTTCTGAGACTGATGGTGTAGTTGAGTCAGAGAAAGTGTTGAGCATTTTGTGAAATTTGTTGAAATATATGAACGGGTGGTGAATCCAAGATAATGGATTTCTGACAAAAAGTTGGAACGAAGCAATTGCGCCTTCTCTACTCTCTATACGTTCTCTGCCAATACTTTGCAACAGCCCAGCGGCGAAAATCCGCAATACGGAATGCAACACTTACGGAATAAGTAATCTATGCCCGAACAATGTTCGGATGCTTATTACAATTATTTAGGTATACGTTTCTGAAATTGTAATCGGCATTCTATGCAGGCCACCCACTTAATGCATTACGATTTTGATTCTTTCATTACATGTTAAGGGTGTGTAACACTGTGCTGTGCGGCACAACTGTGCTGACACTTATAGATGTGCGGCTCGCACAAGCACACCTTCGTAGCACAGTAACACGTTCGATACATCGCGAATGTTATTACGGCAATAAAGTGTGCGTGCTACCATCTGTTTTTTATTTGCTTTGTGGGGATGATTATAAGTTTGTATTCACCGCTAAAATTTGTGCAAACGCTCAAACGTTTTTTTTAGTTTTGGGTGAATGGCCAAGATTGGTTGCTTCCAAAGCCAGGTTGCTTGTTTCCTCCTGAGTGAATGTATTTGTTTTTTTTGGATTTACGGAAGGTAGCCTTGTTTAACGAAACTTGATTTATCAGGTGTAATACCAAATGATTTTGGTAAATTATATACGATTGTGAGCAATGTGTTGGTGAATGAATATATATGCAAGCAAAAAACGGCGCCAAGTGTGCAGCTCAATTATCGACTTTCGATAGTTCGCAAAAGCACAATCGTGCCGGCACAGTGTGCTAGCACATTTTAGTGTGCTGGTGCAACTGTGTCAGCACTCAGAAAAAAGTGTTATGACCCATGCTTATTACATTTCAGCATTCAATTTAGTAAAAAGTAATAGCTTACTTGTAGCGTTTCGTAATGCATGATGTGGGGGGATTGCGCCGCTGGGTCGTTGATCTGAACTTAAAACCCTTCAAATCTTTTCCACTTAGATACATACATATGTTATAAAATTTGGCCGTGCACTCACAATTGATTGATTGATTTATTCATTTTTCTTTCAGAATAAACATATATTTAGTTACAGTATTAACTTAACTTAAATTAAACTAAAATATTAAAATAAAGAAAAAGTAAGGCATTCTGTAAAAAGTATTAATATTTTAGTATCGAATGCCGTCTCAAAAGGAATTTAATGCACTTTAACTAAAGTGTGTGCTGTGAAATTCAGAATAAACTATACATTGTAAAATAAATAAATTTAAATTTAATGAAGTTAGTGAAGTTGCTTTATGAAAAGGCGGTGCACATGCTCATGAGATTACGGATTTAGTTCAAGTTTACTAAATTGAAGGGTTCAGCAAAATTTTGATGTCCTTGTGTGATTGTTCTAATAAAAATCATTTAACCTTTAATAAAAAAGTACGCAAATTTCTAACGACATGTATAGAACCAGGTAGCGCATTGAAAGCCTTGCAAGAAACAATACTGAAGAAGTTACTAAAGTGAGTTGTTCGAGATGTGGGAACATAAACAAGTCCGTGTGAGTTTTGTCTTAAATTGTAGCTCTCCGAGATCAGGCTATGCAAATAACCACAGCGAAGGAAAAATATCTTTAAAGCCTTGTAGTAGTACATATGCTTTACGGAAAGAATTTTCAGATTTCTAAACAGGTCGATGGTATGATGAAGACGATTTTCATTCGATATTTTCCTTATGACACATTTTTGAATAGTTAGGAGCTGCTGTATTCTACTATAAGATGTACCTCCCCAACAGCTTATCCCATAGTCTAGCTTTGAGTGGACCAACGCGTAGTAAATAGTTTTAAGAGTTGCGTTTGAGCAAATCTTTCTCAAGCTATAAAAGTAACGAACGGTACATCGCATGTAGGACTTTAAACGAGATATATGAGTAGACCAACTTAAGTTATTGTCAACAGAAACACCCAGGTACTGAAAGTCGCTGACTTCTTCAATAGAGAAACACTTTTCACAACAGTCCTTATCAAAACTGAATGATGTTTCTGAGCACAGCATAGCATTGGTTTTATATACAATGGCTGTGTGCCAATCGGTAACATTTTACTCAGAGGAAAAATGAGGTGAACAAATTTTCTATGGTGTACAAATATTTTCCATTTTGCTGTGCCAAATGAAATGGGAAATTTTGACAGTTGTAAATTTTGGCATATGTATATGATCTCGTGAAAAGTAACATTTTGCGAATAAAATTTAATGTTTTAATTAAAAATGAATAGAGTACTGCGAAAATATTTTTCCTTGCTTATTTATATATTAATCGAAACAGAAGCCATGTATTCCTTTGATGATTTGGCTGTAATTCAGATCCTTAGAGAACGTGTAAGCCGTCAGGTAATATCTTCGTTAAGAGAAGCTCGACCTTTGTTTGATTTTCAATAAATATTTCCAGGATATTGTTTCGGGATGGTGAAGACCAGACGGAGAAATATTTTCAATCGAGATCTAGAGCAAGATATAAATTTTTTTATGAAAACTGTGTTTAGTGCATTTGTTCTGCATAAAATTTGCGTACTGAACGAAGATTTAGATCTTTCTATTATTTCAGGGGACGAGTCTAACTATGTGCATCATCGAAACGAAGTAAAGCTTTTCGATTCTGCTGATGGTTTGAGAGAAGGATCTGAAATTGTTTCATCATTTTTGCAACATGAAAATTCCATATTTTAATATCATATGTAAGAAAATCATCAATGTTACACTTAAAAGAGCAACAATAAAACTCTGAAAATTTATAAAAATAACTTATTTTATTTAAATATATTCATTAAAAATGATACAGGTAGGTAAGGCACAGCAGTTTAAAATTAACAGTCTCAGTTTCACCTATTCCATTGGGACTTACTAGTCGGCCCATCCTTGGCCTCAGGTAAGGATTGCGCCACATTTCTGTAAATAAATATTTTAACTTAAATTGAAGAGGTCATTGGCGGAACTTATTTAATGTGTTTATTATCATGATTATACATTAAATTATTGATATTAAACAATTTTTAACAAAAATATTCATTCATATGTGAAATAATATGTATTTTATACCAATGTTTACATTTGACATTGCAATAGAACACTGCTGTGAAGAGGTCATTTAAAATTAGTAAAAATTTACATAAAAAACACTGCCGGAACTTATTTAATGTATTTATTACCATGATTATACTTTTAATCATCTACTTACTTCCAGCCTTCGTTGGAATGCCTCTTCCTCCGAGCGTATTTTAATTATCAGAAGCCTTTCTGCATGATTCCCTTTAAATAAACAGAAAATTAATACAATTCATAAGTAAATGTAAACAATATAACTTACATGTTACATATGATGTCTTCCTTCTTTTTTCTGCCATATTTTTATAATAATATTAATATTTTTGGCGGTTTTATTTGCAAATGTCAGATATAAATGCTAATTTGTCAATGTATGTGTACACATTCACAGTTGTAAAAATTTGACCTAGCCCCATGGGCTAGGGGACATTGTGACATTCGTATTCACCACAATAAATGTCAGAATTTTCTCCCGGACTGTAAAAATTTTGCTATTTTCAACCGATTGGCACACAGCCAATGTATGCTAATGTTCTATGTTGATAGATCTGTACGATTTGCACCATTGCGCTTGTTGAATATCGTATGGAAATATGTCTTGGTGATATGCTTCCTTTTATGTTTACGCTTGCACAAATGTAAGTGCATATGTTGGGTTTGTATATGATCGATTTAATGGAAAATTGTAGAGCTACTTTAATTTAAATTTCAGTATAAAATATTGCTTAAAGTATTTACTTGTTTGCATAAGAACCATTTCAATTACAGTTGAAATATGAAATAAAATCTTTACATATGTATACGCAAAAAGTGGCGCTTTGATTTGAAATCTAAATAGGGTTTACAATTTTTACATAGTCGCAAGAGTACATAGTATGTATATGTGTATGCGCAGAAAATACTTCTGTTCATATAAGGTTTGAGTTCTTTGGAACGCGGTGCCAGCGGAACAGGGAATTCCTTTTGCAGGTACATACATACAAATTACCGGCTTATTTACTACAAGCAGGAAAAAAATAAATATTTTATTGGTCGGTAGACCTTTATTCAAGTAAATTCATTCTACGACTAACTAAACTAACTTAATTTACTCTTAACTATACCCTACCGTTACTTGTGTCAGCGATAATGTGAAGTGTTTCTAACTCTGCGCGTCCGGGATGTTATTGCCGATAGTGGTAATTTTGCTCAGCCCGCGACTGGGCCATTTCCCACTTCTTTGTTGACTTATAGCTGACTTAGCGCAATATTGATGTCAGCTTGTTTGTAGCGTTGCAGCTTAGCTGGTGCTTACTCTTCCGCCGTCAAAAACGATCGTCCTCGTTCGTTTGAACTAAAAACTGGACTTGTGGCTTCCATTGAATAAAGCATTTCGGGTGTTGTGACTTTTTGAGTATCGGCCTCATTGGCTTTTACATTGCAGCTCGATAGCTCTGGTTCTGCTTTGAAATATATTTTTGAAGATAACTTGATAATCCAACCTGCTATGAAGGTAATGCTGATCATCGTTAGCGAAAGATTTGTTATTAAAACTGCTGCGTGGGTTGTTTTCAGTGCGGTCAACCGCTTTGTGTTATTAACGTGAAGTTCTTTCATCATTTCTAAGCTTAACATTTCTTCTTCTTTGTTTGAGGGGATATTTGATTGCAGTATAGCAGGCAGGGGTTTTTTATGAAAACTGTGTTTAATGCATTTGTTCTGCATAAAATTTGCGTACTGAACGAAGATTTCGATCCTTCTATTATTTCAGGGGACGAGTCTAACTATGTGCACCATCGAAACGAAGTAAAGCTTTTCGATTCTGCTGATGGTTTGAGAGAAAGATCTGAAATTGTTTCATCATTTTTGCAACATGAAAATTCCATATTTTAATATCATATGTAAGAAAATCATCAATGTTACACTTAAAAGAGCAACAATAAAACTCTGAAAATTTATAAAAATAACTTATTTTATTTAAATATATTCATTAAAAATGATACAGGTAGGTAAGGCACAGCAGTTTAAAATTAGCAGTCTCAGTTTCACCCATTCCATTGGGACTTACAAGTCGGCCCATCCTTGGCCTCAGGTAAGGATTGCGCCACATTTCTGTAAATAAATATTTTAAATTAAATTGAAGAGGTCATTGGCGGAACTTATTTAATGTGTTTATTATCATGATTATACATTAAATCATTGATATTAAACAATTTTTAACAAAAATATTCATTCACATGTGAAATAATATGTATTTTATACCAATGTTTACATTTGACATTGCAATAGAACACTGCTGTGAAGAGGTCATTTAAAATTAGTAAAAATTTACATAAAAAACACTTCCGGAGCTTATTTAATGTATTTATTACCATGATTATACTTTTAATCATCTACTTACTTCCAGCCTTCGTTGGAATGCCTCTTCCTCCGAGCGTATTTTAATTATCAGAAGCCTTTCTGCGTGATTCCCTTTAAATAAACAGAAAATGAATACAATTCATAAGTAAATGTAAACAATATAACTTACATGTTACATATGATGTCTTCCTTCTTTTTTCTGCCATATTTTTATAATAATATTAATATTTTTGGCGGTTTTATTTGCAATTGTCAGATATAAATGCTAATTTGTCAATGTATGTGTACACATTCACAGTTGTAAAAATTTGACCTAGCCACATGGTCAGAATTTTCTCCCAGACTGTAAAAATTTTGCTATTTTCAACCGATTGGCACACAGCCAATGTATGCTAATGTTCTATGTTGATAGATCTGTACGATTTGCACCATTGCGCTTGTTGAATATCGTATGGAAATATGTCTTGGTGATATGCTTCCTTTTATGTTTACGCTTGCACAAATGTAAGTGCATATGTTGGGTTTGTATATGATCGATTTAATGGAAAATTGTAGAGCTACTTTAATTTAAATTTCAGTATAAAATATTGTTTAAAGTATTTACTTGTTTGCATAAGAACCATTTCAATTACAGTTGAAATATGAAATAAAATATTTACATATGTATACGCAAAAAGTGGCGCTTTGATTTGAAATCTAAATAGGGTTTACAATTTTTACATAGTCGCAAGAGTACATAGTATGTATATGTGTATGCGCAGAAAATACTTCTGTTCATATAAGGTTTGAGTTCTTTGGAACGCGGTGCCAGCGGAACAGGGAATTCCTTTTGCAGGTACATACATACAAATTACCGGCTTATTTACTACAAGCAGGAAAAAAATAAATATTTTATTGGTCGGTAGACCTTTATTCAAGTAAATTCATTCTACGACTAACTAAACTAACTTAATTTACTCTTAACTATACCCTACCGTTACTTGTGTCAGCGATAATGTGAAGTGTTTCTAACTCTGCGCGTCCGGGATGTTATTGCCGATAGTGGTAATTTTGCTCAGCCCGCGACTGGGCCATTTCCCACTTCTTTGTTGACTTATTGCTGACTTAGCGCAATATTGATGTCAGCTTGTTTGTAGCGTTGCAGCTAACCTGGTGCTTACTCTTCCGCCGTCAAAAACGATCGTCCTCGTTCATTTGAACTAAAAACTGGACTTGTGGCTTCCATTGAATAAAGCATTTCGGGTGTTGTGACTTTTTGAGTATCGGCCTCATTGGCTTTTACATTGCAGCTCGATAGCTCTGGTTCTGCTTTGAAATATATTTTTGAAGATAACTTGATAATCCAACCTGCTATGAAGGTAATGCTGATGATCGTTAGCGAAAGATTTGTTATTAAAACTGCTGCGTGGGTTGTTTTCAGTGCGGTCAACCGCTTTGTGTTATTAACGTGAAGTTCTTTCATCATTTCTAAGCTTAACATTTCTTCTTCTTTGTTTGAGGGGATATTTGATTGCAGTATAGCAGGCAGGGGTTTGCCAGTTAGTATCTCGTTAAAAGAGTATTTTTATACCCAGCGTACTAGTACTAGTACAAGGGTATTATAATTTTGTCCACATAACGGTACTACGTTACGGCGCAAAATAATCGAGTTAGATATAGAGTTCCAGGTATGAAAGTTCTTAGGTTGAAAAGAGGAATTGATTAAGGCATGTCCGTCCGTCTGTCCGTCCGTGTACACCATAACTTGAGTAAAAATTTTCGATATCGAAAGTTTCGAAAATCACATAAATTGACATAACTTAAGTAAAAATGTAGATCTTTGCATAACATTTGTTACTTTTGGCCAAGGTAGGTTGCTATTGAAAATGGACGAAATCGGAGTATAACCGCGATTCCTTTTTCGGTATCGAAAATCACATAAATTAACATAACTTGAGTAAAGATTGAGATATTTGCATGAAATTTGTTATGCAGGCTACTTTCTGGCCAAGGTAAGCTGCTGATGAAAATTGTTGAAATCGGATTATAACCACGCCCCCCTTTTTCGATATCCAAAATTTCGTAGTCACATAAATTAACATAAGTTGAGTAAAAATTGAGATATTCGCATGAAATTTGGTACACAGGTTACTTCCTGGCCAAGGCAGATTGGTGTTTAAAATTTGCGAAATCTTATGATAACCACACCCCCTTTTTTGTTGTAGAAAATATAAAATAAGATTCTAGGGCCTATATCATTGCCAAGTCATGGTATTTGTATCTCGTGCTGAAAACTAACGCTGGGTATTTAATTTTCGGTTCACCCGAGCTTAGACTTCCTTACTTGTTATATTCACAAGTTCTAAAGATTCCTCAACGTTATTTCATGCAAGGTTATTTCTTAAAATTACAGATTTAACTATCTCTAATTCCTTATTTGATAAAATATAAGAATTGACAATTCCGGCTTTAGCCCTATGAATCGCATAATCTATATTAACGATTTCTTCTTTTATAACTCGTAGTTTATATTTTAATTCTACATATAGCAACATTGTGCTGTATGTCCTCGCTTGATTGGACAGCTTTCAAAATTTAATTAGAAACGGCTGTTATTTTATTTATCCTATCAACAACTATTTTGTTTATTGTTATTATATGATTTATTTGGATCTCTATTGTAATTAGGTCATCATGATCGGGATTTCCCGCGATCCATTTCCAGGTTTTTCCTATTGCGTCTATAGATTTTTTAAATCTTTTGGGTTTCAGCCTGTTTAGATAGGTTTGTGTTAAATTCAATTCATTAGTAAGGATGGGTAAAAGGGAGTTTTCGTTAGTAATTTTAGTTTTTATTTTAGTGGCTATTTCATTTAATGCATTTTGACATGCCTTGACATCCTTTAGGTTCCGGTTTTAATTTTCGTCAGTCCTGTGTCGAATGTTGCTAATTGTGAGTTCGTATAGTCTATAATCTTAAAGTCTGCGTACACTGAATGTACGAGGAGTCTGTAAAAAAAAATTTTTTTGAAAGATTAGTAATTCTAGGTCTTGATGTCACTCTTATGTACTGTCCGTCCCTTTTCAGTTATTACTATGCTGGATTTGTCTTCTTTTACTATTTCCTTCCTATATCTAGCGGTAAGTTTAGATCCCAATCGTTTGTTGATCCTGACGTGTATTATGTCACCAGAGGAATATATCTTTATGGGTTGTCTTGTTTTGTTATGGGTTTCTAAGTCTACCTGAGTGGGTCTATGTTTTCTCTGCGTGCGTCTTCGTATTGTTCGGGGTCTATTGAGATTCGTCTGCAGAAAAATTTATCTATCGGTCGTTTTCCTGTTGCGGAGTGTATGGTGTAGTTGTATTCGCAAAAAAAAATCCACAAACCTAACGGGTCGCAAATCGCTTCAAAATAAAAAAAACGCTATGCAAATCAAATCAACTTGAAAATAGAAATTGTAAATTTGTGCAAAATAAGTAAATAAGTGTTCCTAAAGAAAAAAAAAATTCGAGCAAAAAATTATCTTTAAGTTTTATATAATAAAACCGAATCGACGATGCTGGTATATCCTTACAAAACAAGTGAGTAGATAAACTTTGATTGGTTCCAAAAAAAATTCAGAAAAATGTATTGATATCTAAGAAAGCGAGTCTTGGTTAACTCAAAAATACAAAAGCAAAAATATTTGATATGGTCTGTAGCGCGATTCACTAACTTTTAACAATTTTGCAATAGAGATATTTATCATTAACGTATACTGTTTAATTTAACAATTGTGCGATTCACTAACTCGGATTTAACAATAACGTTTAAATAATTGTTTAAAATGATGACATGTGGCATCTCAGTCAGGGTTGGGAAATGGCATTTCATGAATTGTACTAAATCCACTCAAAAATTGTACTTTTTTCGTTCAAATTGTACTTTTTTTTTTTTGTATGGATTCGCATTTTCTTCACTATTACTCATTTACTTTTTTTTTTTGTAGTTCCGGAATAAAAATACATTTAAAATCAGTTTTTCTCTTTTTTTATATGAAAATATTATTCTTAGCTCAATAAGAGTTTTTGAAAAACATAAATATTCTTTTCTCATACATAAAACATATTATTATAACATACTAGCTGACCCTGGCCTTCATTCTGCCCAAAATAGACTTTACTATTAACTTTATTTAAAGAAAAATATATCCAACTGAATGATAAACTATGTATCTATTCCAATGTAAGTTGATATTCGCCGACACACTAAATCATTTTCACCAAATCACTCAGAAAAAAAAAATGTATTCGATAGCACCTTTTTCCACACCTCTTGGTCTAAATATTAAATATCTACTCAAAATGACCAATTTTTTTCCACCATTGGGAAATGTTATAAAAAATTACCAATTTTAGAGCGCTTTCAGAGAGCGTGAAGTTTCGTATCTAGTCATCTTTGGTGCAACGTTGTTATTTGTTCGGAAGAAGGTTGCAATAGCGCCAAAATACATTAGAATATTAGTTGTAGGCGAAATTGTACCAAAAGCGACAGCGTAGTACTTCAGTACTTTCTTGAGCCAAATTGTATCGAAAAAGTACAATTGTATCGAAAAACCCAACCCTGATCTCAGTCGAAATTGACTAGAACGTTGCTTAAATGTTAAGTGCAGCATTTGCCAGCGCCGCCGTTGGTGTCGCAGTAGCGCAGCTGACAAGCGTCTGGATAACAAAATAGACGTCGCAAGTTCGATACCAATAACTAGGAGACATTTTTTCTAAAATATATTTTTTTTAAAATAAATACTTTTTTTTTAAATATAGAAATACTTCTTGTTCAAAAAATTTGTTTTTAATTTATTTTTATTTTAACCAATATTTCAACGACACCAACGGATAACGTGATAAAATATCAATTTACAAATCGACTACGATAAATTAACGATTGAAGAGTTGACAAAAAGTTACTGAATAGCATAGATAGTTAAAATTATTTTTACGTTAATTTATCGTGGACAAATTGTGTTAAAACAGTTAGTGAATCACAAAATTGTTTAAATTATTGTTAAGTTAATTTATCGTTGACAAATTACGTTAAAAAAGTTAGTGAATCGCGCTACTGGTCTGATTCTTTGGCATTTCGGTGGTTTTAATTTCCTAAGGTGATATTGGACAACATACCAAAAAGCAACGATAGAAGGGTGTATGTAAACGATCAGCTGACATCAACAAACCGCCAATTGCTATGGCACGCCAAAACCAAAGCCAAGACATGCAATTGGAAATTCGTGTGGGTGAGGGAAGGGAGGATATTAGCAAAGATAAACGAAAGCAGCAAATTTATCTACATTAATACAGATACCGACGTAAACCTAATTAAGTAAAATAAGTAAAAAAATATTATATTCATTTAAACATTCATTTTTTTTTTTTTTACGATTATCTAAACTTTCTTTTTTCATTAATATTTATGAATTTTTTTAATAATTACCTAGCGAGCAATGACGTCATTGCTAGTCCTATCCATGACCTGAATTTAATACCTAATGGTAACGACTATTTTCTGATTGTTCACCAAAATATTCGCAGTCTTCGGCAAAATTTTGATCTTCTTCTTTGCAATTTGGAATTATTTAAAAATTACCCTAATATATTATTCTTATCTGAAATCTGGATTTATAAGAATGAAATACCAGATTTTAAAATACAAAGCTACAACTTTTTTGCTAATACCAATGAGCATTATTCTGCAGGTGGAGTAGGAGTATTTGTAAATAGTAAGTACGATTGCGATTACTTTAGTTACAACTTTTTGAGCGCAGATATTCTGAAGCTCTCGTTAAGTATCGCTGGCAAGTCCTTTTGTTTGTTGTGTGTTTACAGATTACAGTACCTCTTAATACGTTTTTAGAAGAGTTCTCAGTTCTCCTAAGCAATGAAAAGTCGGCTAACATTATTATTTTAGGTGATTTTAATCTGGATATCCTGCAACAAAGCGTTGCATCCGATGACTATCGAACCCTAATGGCTAGTAACGGTTTCACATCTTATTGAATGAGCCGACGCGTGACGTCTCTGGTACCTGTCTTGACCATGTTTTTTGTCGTTTAAATTTCAATACTGAGAGTTATTTTAGTTGCCTAAATTTTGACCTTAAAATTACAGACCATACAATGAATGGCTTGAGCATGAACATTTTAATAGAGCAAGACGCCTCACAGGAAAAGTCAAGAACGAAAAGAATTAAGATCAACTTCGGTTTGTTGAAACAAAGGCTACAATTTGAAGATTGGGACGAAGTGTATTATCGAAGGCATACCGCTGCTTTTCGACCACCCTAAAAAAGCATTTAGATGTTGATAGTTTTGAATTTACGCCACGTGAAGCAAATTTAAGGCTAGAACCGTGGATTAGCAAATCACTCATTAACAAAATAAGATTAAAAAATAAAATTGGAAGAAAATGTACGAAGCTTCCGAGAAGCCACAAACTTTGGGGTCGTTATGGCAAACTTTGCAAAAATTTGAAAAAAAAAAGTTCACTCACAAAATGACAACTTTTACCGCAATGAGTTTATGGCCTCGCAGGGTAATTCCAAGAAAGAGTGGGAGGTTATTAATAGTATGCTAAGCCGAAAGTGCAAAACAAAAGATAAATCAGTAGTTCTGAATAACTGTGGCGTAACTGTTACTAACCCCAAGGAGGTCGCCAATACTTTTAATGAGCATTTTTCATCTATAGGCCAAACTTATGCTTGGGAACCTTCGTGCAATTGCATAGAGCTAGAGTTTGTAGAGTCCGGAACAGGAAGTAGTTTCTTCTTTGAACCTTTTACAGGAATAGAAGTTTTACGTACCATTAAGTCTTTAAACAACTCAAAATCATGTGGATATGATGAAAACTATGGCTTTTTATTTGGTCGACGTTCTCACATATCTTTTTAATAAAAGTGTTATTTCTGGAATTTTTCCTTCCGATATGAGATGCGCTATTGTTATTCCACTCTTTAAAAAGGGCAATAAGAAAGACAAAAACAATTACAGGCCAATTTCCTTGCTTCCATCCGTATCGAAAGTTTTTGAAAAACTCGTTAAAAGTAAAGTTCTATCGTTTCTTGAAAACAAGAACTTCTTTAGTGCAATGCAATACGCTTTCAGATCTCGACGGTCTACTGAAGATGCCTTATTGAACTTTTGTTCATTTATTTATGGCGATTTGGATAGCAAAAAGAAATGCGCTGGCCTCTTTGTTGATATCACCAAAGCTTTCGATATGGTGGATCACCAAATCCTATTAGACAATTGGTTTAGTTCATACTTAACTGGAAGAGTACAAAAAGTTAATCTGTGTGGGGATATAAGTGATTCCGCCTCGATCAGTTTAGGAGTTCCCAGGTGCAGCAGAAAACGCAAGGAAAGCTGAATGTCGAAAAGCTGCAATCGCAACAGACCGCCAATGATTTTGCAGAACGCCTCTCACACTTTCTCTCTGAGAGCACAATTCAACCCAGCGGAATGCATGAGCAGTTGGATCTGTTCTAGGTCCAATATGTATTGTTTTTAATTTACCTTAACTCAATTTTTTCCTTACCATTCTCTGGAAGAGTTACCGCTTTTGCGGATGACCTGGCGATTGCTTATGGTGTAACAAACTATTTAGATTTGGTGGCCGGTATCAACCATGATGTTCATTTGCTTAGAGCTTGGTTTGCTAAACATAAGCTGATTGTGAGTAAAAAAATACAATTATTATATTTCAATTTGCATGCGAAAACTTCTCCTGAGGTAGACATTGTGTTTAATTCACCAAACTGTAGGCGTTTCGAGTTACATGCTTCATTTTGTCCTGATAAATCGTTCATCTCTGATGCTAAATGTAGCGACATGTGCTTCGAAATTGATAAAGTGCAGGACTTTCAATACTTGGGTGTGTCTCTCGACCAAAATCTTAACCCTAGTCCATTCTAGGCTACAATATGGAATTAGCTGTTGGGGTGGTGCATGTTCTAGTAAAATTCGGCCTCTTTTAATTATTCAGAAATGTGTTATAAGAAATATGTGTAATGTTAACCGATTTTATCCTTCTATGGAGTTGTTTAAGAACCTGAAACTCCTCCCAGTAGCACACATGTATTACTACAAGACTCTAAAAATATTTTTCTTACGTTGCGGATATTTATACAGTCGATTTTCAGACAATTATAATCTGAGAACAAACACTCATCATTTTAATCATTTTTTCACTATAGTTTCGCGTAAATTATTCAATAATAATACGTCTCATTAGAAATTTAAATCAATTTTTAAGATGTGTGAAATCCTTCCTGCGGAATTTATCACACAATGATATCAAAGTTTTTCTGGACCCTAGCGTTTAATAACCTAGATATGCAGTTACCACGCCTTATATAAGTTTAGTTGTTATTTTGACCACTAATTTCGATCACCAACACAATAGTTAGTTTATTATCTTATCTTTATGATGGCATTCGACACTAATATATTATATATTACTGAATGTCTTACCTTTTTTTCTTATAACAAATGAGTTTAATTTAAGCTACTTTGTATGTTGTAAGAAAAAATGAATAAATAAAATAAAAAAAAAATTAAATAATAATTGGTGTTGTGTTCATGGCTTTGTCTAAATAAAATCGGTTATGCACTATTTGGCATCAAATCCGATTTAAAAAAAAATTGTAAATGCGAAATAGATAGATTGTATCTCGAATTGGAAATGAGAATAAGACTGATTAACCAGAGCGTGTTACGATTTATAGACTCGATAGATTTCTGGTTAGCTAACTGGCATGTAGCCAAACTACAACTACATATTTTTCCAAGAAACTGAAAGTTCACAACCTTCAAAGCATTTGAATAATCGAAAAAAAAATATGTTGGATACTTGTGAATAGCTAATCCAGCGGTCATTTCTGGAAAAGCTGCTAACATGAAATATACACATGGGTATATATATGGTATATACATATGAACAGATATGCAGTTAAACACATAGCAAACTCGGCTACAAGAATTGGCATTTAGCTTATTTCTTCAAAATTCCGAAAGATAGCTTTGTGCTTCATATACATACATATCGTTCCTATTTTTAATGCGCCTTTTTTCGTTGACAATTTGTTGAATGCGCCTTTCTTCGTCGGTAGCGACGATATACATATGCCCAAAACTAAAGAAAAAAATGAAAAACCGGATGGACAAAAACATTTATTTCAGCGCGAGAAAATTAAGTGGGGACCACTCTTGGCTCAGACTACTAAAGCTAAAAATTCAGTAGTGTCATTCGATTTCGGGGCCCCACGTTGGGCGCCATTTTTTATCTGTTATGAAACCATCAGGTGGATGATCCGACCGAGGATTTGTTAGGTGCGCCTGTATCGACATCACGCGACTGCGGCGTGTGCACTGGCTCAACCCGGAGCTTCAGTTTCGTGGGATCCTAAACACAGTCACGCGATCAAGCTAAATCCTGCCAATCCTAACATCCTAACACAATAAACTACGATTTTTGCACACTGGGGAAACTATACAAACAATAAACCTCAAAGATACCCAACCACTACCGTGTCCAATAAACACCCTGGATGCAGCTCGTTCGTAAGAGTTTACGGCAACTCCTATGCCCACCCTACCATGGCATCGGTGATGTTACAAATGCCCCGTTAAACCACCTACACCTCCATAAGAATCAGACCAAAATGATTAAACTTAAGCAATCATAATAACAATTTTATTCAAAATATAAATATATATAACATTTTCAATCCATCATTAAAACGACAGGTCATGAAAATATAACTATGGCAAAACGTGAGTTTGATTTAAACATTAATTGATCTTTAGGTTTGTCTTATTGGGTATTTAATAACTAAATCCCTAACCTACCTCAACATATGATTTTTGTTTTGCCCTTGAACTTGACATTTTTCAAGACACAAAACGGCTCACATATATTAATTTATATTTAAAAACGTATCTAATAAATCCGAGAGTTTTGCAAAGAAAAAAAAAACAAAATCTTCAATTGACAAAAAAAATCAGTGCATATACTTATGTACATACATATCTGATTTTGTTAGTACTCCCAAACAGGTTGTGAGGGAGCGCCAGCTGATCCAATTAGCTAATACTCACATATGTATGTACGCACGTATGTTAAACAAAAATGTATTTTAGCAAAAGGTAATTAGCACTCACCCACACTGTCGATAATGCAGTCCCACTTCGCGTCGAAGGTCTTCTCGCTAGTGTTCAGCAGCATGATTGTGATTGTTGTTGTTAGCATTGTTCCTAGGTAAGCATAATTTGTCTACGCACTCATAAGTATCAAGATATTATTATAAAAAAAAAAAAAAAAATTTTGTTTTATCGAAAACAATATTGAGGCAAAAAAAATGTAGGGGTCTTAATACTTTTGCATCGCACTGTACTCGGGAGTTAAAGAGCATGTGAAATCCAGAGAGGAGGCAAAGAAAACCAAATTGCAACACATATGCAATTTAAGAATGATAAATGAAATAACCCAGTTGAAAACGGTAATGTCTGTTAATGCAAAAAGTAATCTATCACTTGCACTATTTACGCATTACAGCATGCATGACTATTAACACAGCACATGTCCTACGAAAGTAATGTGTCGCTCGCAACAAACTGAAGCGACAAACTATACATTGCTTTTTATAAATGAAAAGATGCATTACAATGGACCAGACCTGTTAAGTAATGATTAATAATCCTAATGATTACCGGTTTGATTGATTACTTTTTGGAAAAGCATAGTAATGATTGATTACCCATTGTTTACGGGTTTTAATGATTGTTTTAATGATTATTCTAAAAAACAATCAAAAAACAATCATGATTTTTTATGATTTAGAAAAAAATATTTTTGATTACTTTTGATTATTTTTGATTGTTTTTGATTATTTGATTACTTTTGATTATTTCTGATTGTTTTGATTATTTTTTGTATTGTTTGATAGATGGAAATATGCATAAGCGATACATAAAGTTCGTTTTTGTACAAATTTTAGTTTTTTTTTGCAGTTTTGTATTATATTCAAAAAAAGTAGATATATATGTAAGAAAATAAAAGATAAATTAAAATACTCTGTGAAAACTGTGTCGCTGAACCATTATATCAAACCGATACGTATCGTCGGTGAACACTTAACTTCGAAAATGTCGCAAGCATTCCTTTTAGACTACATAAAAATATTCTCAAAAATACTCAGCAAAAAGACCAAAAAAAATCAAAAATTTTATTTTGATTACTTTTGATTAGTTTTGATTTTTTTTGATTTTTTGGATTTTTTTTGATTACTTTTGATTATTTTTTGATTTTTATCTAATTCTAATCAATTAGTAATTGGAAATTTCTGAAAACAATTAAAATAATCATTAATGATTGAAAAAGCTATTCAATCAATTGATTACTCAATTCTAATGGGAATTTAACAGGTCTGCAAGGGACACATTATATCTACCATTACTTTGCATGATAGAAAAGACTCATTACATGCAAATTATTTTGTGCAGGGTTACGGTTTATAAAACAAAATACAACCCAGCAAACACAGCCTCTAACGTTAGAGAAATACTGTAGTTTTACATTAGAATTCTAATGTAGTTCTCTAATGTATCTCTAATCGAAAATCACGTTAGAGAACTAGGCTAGAGGACGATTAGAGAAACACTCAAATAGCGAAGATGCGTGTATTGTCAAGTATTGTATTTATAAACTAAGGTATAAAAACTTTGAATTTTATTCCCATTAGATATTTAAGCTTAAAACATGTCAAACATATTTAAAGCAATAAATTTATCGAAATAGAATTAAACAAGAACAATTGGATTTCATTTCATTTCAGTTAGAAATTTCTCATTAGAATCCCATTAGAATTTCACGTTAGAATTCGAATCGATAACTAACCTTTTTCTCGATATCGAGAACTAAGTCCCCTTTTTGTCGAGAATGCTATAATTCGCGACAGTTTCACAAATCGTTCTCTAACCATCTACCTTAGAGAATAACATTAGAATTCGAGTCGTTTTCTAATCGTCCTCTAACCTTAATGTTTGCTGGGTAACAAGCGAATGACGCGAAAATCAATTGGTTAACGTTACTAGAGGGAGCAAGACGAAGCTTAGAGCAGATATGATTAGAGATATCCTTCTCTGTCAACGACGAGTGAAGCCAAGATACGAAAATCTCTTTACGAGGCGGCACAGCGGTCACCGCCCTTAGAGCAACGGACTCAGTTCCGGCGACTACTGAAGGAGGAGTTGTAGAGATACGAGGTGTTGTATTCCTAGAGGCTGTCGGTTTCGAAGCCCGTTGAACGGCCGTTCGAACGGAATTGGAGCTACTAGGGGAGCTAAGCAGGGCATCGGCGAAAGAAATCGCTGATGCTTGGAGAACCATTGGTTCAACCACAGGCAGTGTAGGTACTACGTCTTCCGAGATATCCACAGCTGGCATAGCCGCGACTTGATCAGAAGAAATAACTACAGGACCACGAGGAGGTTCTTTAGGCCTTTCTAAAGCTAAGTCTTTCGCCGGAGTACACAAAGAAATTAACGCATCAGAAGTACTCGGCGTAATAGGGGATCTTTGTTCCCGACATGGGAGTAAGTCGGAGTTTGTTTGTTTCTCTAACAAACACTTTTTCCTTTTAGGAGATTCAGAAATGACCTTCAGTTTCTTAAAATGGTTTTCAAACAGCTTAAATCTCTCGTGAAGATCACGAAAACCAATAAAAATATTGTTGAACTCTTTCTGAGTCTGTCTCATGAAAGCCCGCATATCATGTTCAATAGTTCGGCATTCCGTACACGTCCAGTTCAGTCCGATTTTGTTTGATATCAAATCAATAACCCGACCTCCAATGTTGCCCATGCCGGCGCAAGAAACGTGAGCCATATTCTCACAAAGCCAGCAGCAAACATAAGTATCGCCGCGCGATATTTTTTTTGGCTGGAACACTTTTTTATGCAACAATCTAGCATAGTGATAAGTAAAGAATACTCTGCACAATTACAACAGAGAGTGTGCAGTTGGAATGCAGGAAATATGGTGGAATGAGCGCACAAAGCAGTAAACACAGAAGTGTGAGCGCACAATGATTTGCAAAACAACAACACACAAACTGATACACCGATTAGAATTTCACAGAAAAAAGTCGCCCACTTTACAATATTAAATACACCTTAAAACTTTTAGCAAAAGATATTGTGATGGCAGTAGTCACTAAACATAGCAAAAAGAGTTAATCTGGAGCTCTGCAAAATTTTAGCTAAAAATGTGCAGTCAGAATGCAATGAGCAAGGCAGAAGGTGCGCACAAAACAAAATACACAAAAGTGTGAGCACCAAGGTTTGCAATCAGGAACACACAAACTTATATACAGTCCGAAACTTATATAAAAATGTGAAATAATACTCCCACACTTTAATATTTATAATTAAATTGCACTAAGTCACTGTTTTAAGGTTTCATGTAGTTAAATTAATCAAATATGAGGTAAAAATAGCTAATATAAGGCTTAATTAGAATAATGAAAAATGAAACTATGAAGGAGCGATAAAGAAACACGTCCGCACTCAACTCTCTCTATCCATCCATTATGTGCAGAAAACCTTACCGCGTAGGCGGCCTTCGGCCGCGCTTCAGAAAATAACCCTGGGCTACGCCATTCCAACTCCGGGTGTGTGCCATAGCCGTGGCTACCGCCACGGTGATGTCCTTCCGCGTGCCACGTTTCCCACTCTTTTCTCACAGGGTAATTTGTGAAAAAAATGCTAATCAACAGTTCGTGTTGCTCGCGTAAAATCCTATGGGCGTTATTTCTCTTTTAAAAAGGAAATAAGAGCCATGGGCTTTATTTCTTTTTGCAGATGGGCGATATTTCCATTTAAAAAGGAAATAAGGCCCATGGGCGTTATTTCCTTTTTGAATGGGAAATAACGTCCATGGGCGTTATTTCCTTGGGCGTTATTTCACTGCACCGTGGCTACCGCCACGGTGATGTCCTTCCGCGTGCCACTCTTTTCTCACAGGGTAATGTGATTACAACAACCACATGAATATGACAGAAAATTCTGAACTTTAACTGCAAATATCTCGCAAACTACTAAAAATATTGGTTCAGCGGAGTTATATTCATGCTCCTGGGACCAAAGCGCGTCTCCTGATACATATCTCAACATTTTTGGTTGTGTATTAGCGCTCGGTACCCCACGTAAACGATTACCGAAAAATCTTATGCATTCATAAGCAGTGTCTCGTTTGGCATCGTGTGTGTTCGTTTGCCTACTTTAAGCATTTCGAGGAATGCATCTAAATCCATATATACAAATGTAAGTACATATACACACATTTTTATGCACGCCAGATACGTTCGCGGGTTTGAGGGGCTGCACGCGAACAAATAAATAAAAAGATTTACAGTTTTAGTTATATATTTTATAACTTTGCAATTTTCTTTTATTTAAACTCATTACATTAAACACATAAAACGATGAGGCGATGATATGTCACGATGATAACTACTAACTTAAATCACTGACTTAAGATCTCTTTATAGATTTTTATAAGACCGTTACTCATAAGTAAAGTAGATAAAATATTGGAGATGGGAAATTCCACCGTCACTTACGTTACATCGCAAGTAAAATTGTATGATTCAAACTCAAATTGCATTACCATTTGCACGTTTTAGTACACGAAAAATGGTTTATTACTTGGAGTTTAGCTACTCAAAGCTGTTATGCCTAAACTTTTTATTTAAATTCTAAAAACATACTAAATACGGACTAAAATTCCGTCGTCACTGACGTTACAATTTTAGGACTAGGGGTTTTGGGCACCGGTGATTTATTCAAATTTCTGCGAAACCCCTTGACAGAATTAAATTCCAATGTTTGGGAGATTATTAGAAATAGAATGAAGTCTTTATAAAAATCATTGTTACTAGGACTTTTATAAAGATGTAGCATGCATAGTTAATTATGTACCGTCACTGACGTTACGTAAAATTCGTCACTGACGTTACCTCCGAAGTAACAGAAAAAAAGCCGACTAGGTTTTCTTTTATGGACGTGATAACAAACAGGTCAATTGATTTATTGCAGAAAATCGTGAAAGGGTTTATCTTCAGGTGTCCTTTGCTCAGTTTAGACTTTTTTTAGCTGGTTTTGCTCATACGCCAAGTACTAATTGTATTACAAGAAATGTGTTGCATTAACCACCAAATATTGTTCGAGTCTATTGTGTGGAGTATTTATACATAGACATTCGATATATATACAGAGGATCTTTACGTTTTAATAAAAAAAAAAAAAAAAAAAATAGAAGCAAAAATAAAAAGTTTGTTTGAAAAGGTGGGTAAGAACGTAAGCGTTCGTCACTGACGTTACAAAAGCGCACCGGTTTTTTTTAGATTGTATACTATTTTAAAAACAAATTTACTTTACATAGTTTATGTAATTACCTTGTAGATTGAGAATCGAAGATTTTAAATTGATTGGCAGAAAACTATATATTTTATGCAATAAAATGCTTATTTTCGTCACTTACGTTACAAAAAAAGGCGCACAACAATTTTTTTTTCTACACCCAAAAATGTTTGTGCAAATTTTTCATACTTTTCAAAATTTCACTAAGAATTAAAATAAAAGTAACATGTAATGCCTGGTTACTAAGATTCACACAGCATAACAAATATAAAGAGGTTTCTTAACAAGGTATTTAAGAACAAAAAAATTTTTTTTTTGGTTGTCCTAAATAGTTTAAGAATATTTAAGTTAGGCTTATGCGAATGTCATTCTGGCATTTATTCATCATGATTTAATATATTTACAACAACTTAGCCATATTACCAACTTAAAAATAAAATGTTGGTTTTTTCGCTTTCATCAATCTCTGCCATGGAAATTCCCAAATCAATCGAGAGTACTACTACTATTGAGCTATAAAAACTGCGTAATGAGATCATATTGAGTGCATAGTAACTTGGGAATTAGATTATGGTGAGGGAGAGATGAGCATACATAACTCGCCCACCGTAAAAAAATTCGCGTCTTTGCGAATGACACGCCAAATTTAGAGGTGTAATTCGTTCTTACCTTTTTTATTATTTGTAAAAAGGGTAAGAACGTCGGTAATTTTCGATTTACATATTATATATAATAATTTCTTCGTATTACGAAATTTTTTTTGTTGTATGATATTAAAATGATGTTTTACAACATTGTAAAATATAGTAAAATTTGCTTTTAATTTGCATGGGTGTATATATATAATTTTTTCTTTTAAACTCTTTTTTTTGTTTTTAATAAAAGATACATACCTATGTACATATTTACGCCTTCTTTTTTAAATTTTAGGTTTTAACATGCCATTATTAAATTTAAATTTTTTTTTCAAGTATACATACGTTTAGATATTTACATATTCGTTTCGCTTTTTAATTTTTAAGTTTGTTGTAAGTTTAGTTATAAAGTGTAGTCATTGAAATATATACATAGATACATAAAAATATAAACATAGATATATACAAGGGTAATATTTACAAAATTTTGTTAGGACTTTTGATCTGAGCTATGTCAATTTTATTTGGGTAACTATGAGGTAATTTTATAAATCTTTTTGCAGTTTTATTCCTATTAACAAGAGGACTTTTCAAATACACTTTTTCGTTGTTGAAGTTTGGTACCTACTTTTTTTCGTTTTGAGTTAATTTTTTCTATAGTTTGTTTTTTCTTTTCATAGGTATAATTTTTTAGTTTCTCAAAGTCAATATCATTTCTGTTAATAAAATCTATAGGTTTTACATTAGTTGAACTGTGTACCGAATTATTATAGAAGCCAATAGCTTTAATCAAAATTTCTTCTATTTCCAATGTGTTTTGCGTGTTTTTTAAAATGCGTATAGGTATGTTCTAGTAATGTGGAATGCAGTCTTTCAACATCTGCATTGCCAGTGTGACTATTTGGCGTAGTAAAATGAGGAATAATATCATTTTCCCGGCAAAATAATCGTATAGACGCGTTGTTAAACTCGTTATCCATTATTAGTTTTTTGGGTTTTCCTAACCATGCAAACCTTTCTTGTAGTTTGATTTTTATAGTAACCATGTCTCTGTCTGGTAATTTATGCACGGATGCTAACTTGGTGAATCTATCTATCGTGGTCAAAAAGCAGGAACGAAAACAATAAAATACATCGGTGTGCACTATTTCATTGGGACTGCCAGGAGTATCTGTATGATTAAATAATTTTTTCAATGGTTTTCTAGCATATTTGCTCTCATTGCATACATCGCAACTATTAATAAACCTGTTTATAATCTTTTTTAAATTAGGGTAAAAATATTTCAACTTAATTTGCTCATAATTTTCCAAGATACCTCTATGGTTACTTTCAATGTGAACTTTATCTACTATTTCTAACATTTCTTCATTACTCCTGATGTCTAAAGCTTTATAACTACATTTAGTAAATTTAATATTACTATCGTTTGAAAATAAAGTTATTAATTTTTCTTGAACAACGTTGTAAAGGTTATCAGGTAATTCTGAATGAATTCCTATTGTTCCTTTCTTTATGTGCCTTCTGAATGAATCACATAAATAAGTGTTGTTACTTATGTATATCGAATTCTGCTATGTACATATATTACAACGTATTTATTATATAAAATTTCTGTCTCTATGTTTTTGTTACGAACTAGTCGAATTTGGGTAGTATATTTGTTGACAATTGAATCAGAAATAAGGAAATGGTCATTTTGATTTTCGAGTGCTGAATGCACTGTATCTATAGAGTTCTCAAACAAAGACTTTATGTCTAGGTTAACCTCGTTATCAATTTGTTGTCGGCTGAGAAAGTCGGCCACATTATTTTCCTTACCTCTGAGATATTCAACTTCTAACTCGTATTCGCTGAGCAAAGTTTTCCAACGTAGAATGCGTGCGCTTGGATCTTTCATAGAATACAGCCATTTTAAAGGCTTATGATCAGTTTGTACCAGGAATGACCGCCCTAAGAAATATGGTCTGAAATGCTTCACCGGGGTGAGGTCATTATAAGCTTCAACTTATCAAAAGCTTCAATATATTTAATATCTTTCATATCGATTTTTTCATTCTTTTTCAAATATTTTATTATAGGAGCGGATACCATAGAGTAATTTCTGATGAATTTTCGGTAATACCCAGTCAGACCTAAAAAGGACTGAATTTCTTTGACAGTTCGTGGTAACTTTATTCTTTGTATAGCTTCTATCTTCTCGGTATTCGTCTTAATACCTTCCTGAGCAATGATATGCCCTAGAAATTCTGTGTATCTTGAGAGAAAGTTACATTTTTCGAATTGAATTTTCAGGTTGTTATCTGCTAACCTATTAAATGCTCTTCTATGGAGGTGGAAAATATCAATATGTCATCCATATAAATTATGCATATTTTATTGATATAGTCGCATAGAACTGTATTCATCATACGCTGGAATGCAGCGGGCGCGTTTTTAAGGTGAAATGGCATACGGGTAAATTCATAATGACCGTTTGGACCTGAAAAGGCAGTTTTTTCTACATATATCGTTTTCACTCATCAGAATTTGGTGGAATCCCTTAGCCAAGTCGATTGTGGAAAAATATTGCGCTCGCCCTAGCTTTTCGAACAGTGATTCTACGTTTGGTATAAGGAACTTATCATCGATTGTAAGACTAAGTATGTGTTAGTGCAGTTATCGACGAAAGATATAATTTTTTGTTGACGTTCATGACTTTTAATGAAAAATCAATTTTAATTTTTAAAGGGATAAGAATATTCAAACCAAGTATGCAATAAAAAGGTTTGTTAGTAAATTTTAATAATTTAATGGACATTGTCTCTTCTTTATTACTGGCAAACTCTAAACGTATATTGACGATGACTTCGTCTAATATTATATCAGACGCAAAAAGAGTTTTTACTAGGATAGGTTTTTCTAAAGCTCTGCGATGACGAAAGTTTTTAAATATCTCAAAATCTCCTAAAGTGGTTGCTGATCCGGTATCTACTAAACACCTTACCACAGTATTATTAATTGTTAAATCTACTAGGGGTAAGTTGGTTGAAGAGGAGAAAGCTGAAAATTTTCATATTTTTCAATATTGTCCACTTCCATTGGCACAACATCTGATTGTTGGTTATATCTCGCATTGTTATGAAACCTGCCAGAATTATTTCCGTTTCTACAGTTTCTTTGGTCATTAAATTTACGACTACTAGCGTTATCTCTACTATAACCGTTACTTTTAAAATGAGGATTGGTTTGGACGTACTTACCATAACCATTAATAAAGTTGCCAGAAGGATTATTATGGTAGTTATTAGCATGGTTTTGATTAGCACCAGGCTGTGTGTTGTAATTACCCGATCTCTTTGAGTTGCCTCTAGTAAAATGTATATTATTCCGATTGCCGCTATTTGCATTTTCATTTTGGTCAAACACATTGGAATTATTAGAAAACTTGTTTGGAAAACTATAAAGATATTTATTATTTTTTGCATAGACAGCTGTGCTATTTACACAATTATTTATTTTAAAATCTGTTAACATATTATTTTCTAAATAATACGTAAATGCTTTTTCATATTAGTAATTTGATTTTGCAACAACAGAGTTTTTACGTTGAAGGGCAAAAATTGTAGATAAATGTCAAACATTAATTTTGAATTATTATATGGCGTATACAAAATGTCATTTTCTCCTTCCAAATAATATTTAGTGTTCATTGACAATAAAATAGATCCTAGCTTACTATGTAAATCTTTAACATCTATGGCCCTAATGTTCATCGCCTCATTTCTTAAATTTAAAAAAGTTGTTTTTGTACCAAATTCTTCTTTTAGTTTGTTTAGGATGTCGTCAAAACTCGGCTCATATAGTTGCTGGATTACGTGTAAAGCTCGCCCTTTCAGTTTGTTGCACAGAACTTTGGATATAATGTATTTTTCTGCGTCATTTGTAAGCGACAGTATTGTTGCAACATCTCTCAAATAGTGGGTTAGTGTATACTCACTTTTTCCGTCAAAAAATGGTATACTTCTTGCTTCTCTTAATGCCTCTGTTAAGTTTAATGCCATTTTATGAATTTTGCGATTTTTACTTGGTTTGGCTGTTTATTTATTTGTTTTTATTCATATATTTATTTTGTTTTTTAATATCTTTCTTTTTGCTCAGTTAATTGTGTTTTTTATTTATTTTGAATTTATGTTGATCAAAAGTCTCAGTTGATTATGTTTTTAATTTCGTTTCTTTGTTTATTTAAAATGTTTCACAGTGTTTACAGAATGTTGTTTATGACATTCATACAGGCAACATTCGTAGCAACATTTAAAATGTTCGATGGTAGTTACAACATGTATAACATAACAGCACACGAAGTAAAGCAAGCATCGGCGCTTCATAGATCTTAAGATCAGACAAACATGTTACCAGTGTTGCCATTTTAGCTATTTTGTAGCTAGATTTAGCTATTTATTTCGACGTTTAGCTATAGAAATTCGGGTTTAGCTCTTAGCTATTTTTTTAGCTTTTTTTTAAATCGAGTTAGCTATTTTAGCTAAAACATTTTTGTTATTTGCCAAATTATTTTCACAGAACTTTTTAGAATATAAATATCGACCGTGTGCACTCTGCCTTATGTTTATCAAACTGTTCAAAAGTTGATAGATAGTAGAAATTTTGTCAGACTTTTATTATCAAGTTAATTGAGCAGCTACGTCAACGCCTACCACAAAATATTCAATCTTTAAAAAATATTGAGTTTTTTGCTATAAAAAATGCTTTAAATGTGGTGAAGCCCAAAATATTTGATACTTTTAAGGCAGAAAAAATTACTGTTATAGAAATGGAATGGAAAAAACTCTATTCATATCCATGGCAAGAGACCCCTTCTAAAGTTAAGTTTTGGATAGAGGTAAGGGAGTTTGGGAAATGCCATTAATGAAAATCCGTTTGAGCAATTACAACAGTTTGTATTTAATTTGCTAATAATACCGCTTAGTAATGCGGAAATAGAACGAAGTTTTTCTGTATTGAATTTAATAAAAACCTAGCAAAGGAATAGAATGGAGATTTTGATGTTAAACTCTTTACTAACTATAAGATACGGTCTTAAAAGACCTGGAAAATGTTGTCATAACTTTGGTATACCTAGTAAATATATACGATTAAACATGTGAATTAAACGAAGACAATGACTTTGTTTTTGAACTCTGCACAGCTGTGATTTAACTTCATTTTTGAATAAAACTTGAGTGATGTATGTATATCAACTATTCGTGATTATAATTTATGTTACTATTATAATTTAATTTATGTACTTAAAAAGTACATATATTTTCAATGACTGAATTGTTATTATTTTTATTATTATTATTTTTTGCTTTATAATAATTTAGTAACTACAGACATACATATGTGGTTTAATTTCATGTGAAATAAAAGCTCATTTAGCTATTTTTAAAGAAAAAAATTTTAGCTATTTTTTTTGGCTATGAAATTTTTTTTGTAGCTATTTTTAGCTATTTTTTTGTTTCAATTTAGCTATAAGCTCTAAAAATTTCTGGCAACACTGCATGTTACGCTCTTCACACAGACAAGTTGCGCTCTTTGCCTACCAAACCATTTAGTCGTCGCTGAACAAGTGGCAAAACAACATCGCGCATGGTTGTCGCATATTTGTGAAAAATATGTATGTACGTACGTATAATTGGCGGGAGTAGTAAAAATTATAGGGAAATATTCCATTATTTTTGGGAAATATTCCATTAAACATTACCCAGCAAACACAACCTCTAACGTTAGAGAAATACTGTAGTTTTACATTAGAATTCCAATTTAGTTCTCTAATGTATCTCTAATCGAAAATCACGTTAGAGAACTAGGCTAGAGGACGATTAGAGAAAGATTAGAGAAACACTCGAATAGCGAAGATGTGTGTATTGTCAAGTATTGTATTTATAAACTAAGGTATAAAAACTTTGAATTTTATTCCCATTAGATATTTAAGCTTAAAACATGTCAAACATATTTAAAGCAATAAATTTATCGAAATAGAATTAAACAAGAACAATTGGATTTCATTTCATTTCAGTTAGAAATTTCTCATTAGAATCCCATTAGAATTTCACGTTAGAATTCGAATCGATAACTAACCTTTTTCTCGATATCGAGAACTAAGTCCCCTTTTTGTCGAGAATGCTATAATTCGCGACAGTTTCACAAATCGTTCTCTAACCATCTACCTTAGAGAATAACATTAGAATTCGAGTCGTTTCCTAATCGTCCTCTAACCTTAATGTTTGCTGGGAAGCTATGACCATTATTAGGACTACCACAGGAATTGGCATAAGCATAATGAGAACGCCAGCTAAGAGGTGGCGACTTCTAGTCTAGGTGTTATATGACACCGTACAGACTAGTATAATTCCAAGACGGCAAGTTCACACAGATATCGGGGTCACTTCATGAGTCGTAAAAACCTTACCGCATCAGGGGACTCTGCCTTTGAGGACGGGATAATTACCTTATCAATCTTTTGAGCTCTGAGCCATTGTGTACCATGTCAAGTGTGATATCTTAAGCATAGACGTCAAAATTTTTAAAAAAATTAACACCTGTGTTTTTATATTCTATGTTGGATTCATCCTGCATCTCGTTCTATCATTCGTTAGAAGATAGGAGCAGCGGATGCGCCGCCATGCTGAAGTGCCTCAGATGTAAACAAAAAACTGAAAAAAACTCCATTTTGAAGTGCCTGTCAAACGTTTGACAGATAACATATCACACTTGTACTGATACACAATGCTCTGAGCTCGCCATATCACAAAAAAAAAACGGCAACAAACGAAAGCGCCCTCCAGAAATTTTGTAATGTGTTTTGTTTTTTTCATTTTTCAGAATGAGTTTGAAATTTTTCACATTGGCTGCTGCTATAAAAAACCACAAAGCACAGTAAAAAAAATCAAAAATGTAGTATGTACTACAAATAAAAATAGAGCGACACATTACTAATTCGATTGCTTTTGGATTGATCTTTTCTTACAAAAATTTTCGTATATCTTTTCATGCATGAAAAGGTAATGCATTCCCCACTTTCCCACTGGGAATGAATGAAACTTAAATACTATCAGATCTCTCCGACAAATCTACAGTGGTATTGAATGCAAATTATTAGGTAACATGTTGAGTTAGGTTAGGATTGATAACACGTGGTCAGAAACCACCTGCTAACTTATAAAATAGGAGCGTATGTATGTATAACTTAACTTTTAAAAATTCATTTTATGTATCAATATAGATATGTATGTAAATATGATTTCTTTGTATGAAATGTTAGTGATATTTCGTTTATGAAATCTAACAAAAAACCTAAACTCTGATTTATTAACTTCGTAGAAAATGTTTAGAGAAATTAAGGAAGGTTTTCAGAACAGATAATTTTGACAATTTGTTCGGCCTTTACGGCTCGTTTTCAGATATACCCAAATGACATATTCCCCGTCGGAAAAGTTCATTTACAAAATTCAAACAAAATAATAATAACTAGTATCGCCCGTGGTCGAAATTCGACCAATTTAAATTTTCTTCAGCTCCTCTAAAAATAAAACTTTGAAATAAAATACTTTTTTTCCTGGCCACAATCTTTTCTTTAACATACATATCTCCCGTGACAAATGCAATACCAAGTAAGTAGGTGGAAAAATAACTAAAGCAGCCATTATGCATACTTAGCATAGACTTGACTTGACTTGGAACTGCCACTTAGCGTTCTGTTTAATGAAGTTTGCATGTATCCGATTACCCTACTTGACTTGACTTAGAATTCTGTTGAGTTTTGATTTTCTATGTAAATTCTAAGTTTAGTGAGCGCCGTGAGAGAACTGTGTGATGCCATACCTTTTTTTTTAATTTTGAATAATATCCTCCAACTATTCTATAGAGATAAGAATTTTTGGATGTATATTATTCATATGCCAGCCGCAAAACTTACTGTCAAATAAATTGAATTCAAACTAGGCTAACTTAAAAAAAAAGTTGTTTTCCTCCCAAAATGCTTTATAGTTTTTTTTGGCATTGACAATATACTGATTGTAGATAAGCTCAGAAAATCGAAACCTAATGCCAAGAAAATGCGTTTTGGTACTTTTTACTGAGTTACATGTAAAAAATCACACGATTACATTTAAAAAACAATTCGATATGGGAAACTTTTACTCTTATTTGAAACTGGCTAGTGTGCTCTCTTGTTATTTTTCTAAGTGCTAAATGGCAGTTCCCAAGTCAAGTCAAGTCTATGATAAGTATGCATAATGGCTGCTTTTTGATTTTCTATGTAAATTCTAAGTTTAGTGAGCGCCGTGAGAGAACTGTGTGATGCCATACCTTTTTTTTTAAATTTTGAATAAAATCCTCCAACTATTCTATAGAGATAAGAATTTTTGGATGTATATTATTCCTATGGCAGCCGCAAACTTACTGTCAAACAAATTGAATTCAAATTAGGCTAACCTAAAAAAAAATTTTTTTTCCTCCCAAAATGCTTTATAGTTATTTTTGGCATTGACTATATACTGATTGTAGATAAGCTCAGAAAACCGAAACCTAATGCCAGGAGAATGCGTTTTGGTACTTTTTACTGAGTTACATGTAAAAAATCACACGATTACTTTTAAAAAACAATTCGATATGCGAAACTTTTACTCTTATTTGAAACTGGCTAGTGTGCTCTCTTGTTATTTTTCTAAGTGCTAAATGGCAGTTCCCAAGTCAAGTCAAGTCTATGATAAGTATGCATAATGGCTGCTTAAGACTTACTCCGTTTTGGATAAGTCGCGGAAGAGCTACTTACTTGGTTTTGTTTTGTCACAGTAGATATAGCATGTCATAGACTTCTTCGTAAACTTAAACAACTTTTCTTCGTATAACTGGTTTATATCAGTCGCTTTTTCCAAAAATTTGGTGAATATAAAAAAAAAGGTGAAAAATTTGACGCCTAGTCGTGAAAACGGCCCTAAAGGTCGCAAATATGCCCTTTTTATCATCTCGCTATTAAATTGTTTTAAATTTTATTGAAAATAAGAGCTCGATTGATAAATGTCTGTGAACGCCTTTTCGTAATTGAAGCATCCTCGGGAATAACTTTCTAAGTGACAAAATTATAATTTTTAAAATTTTTTAATTTACTTCTTTCAACTGTTTCTTTAACTTTTACTTTTACATACTTCATATTATCAGTTTTACACCAACATAATGTATGTATGCCAATTTACATTACCCTACTATTTCTAGGTGTTTTTGCAGTTATGGAGTGCAAAAATTTTAGAAAATTTGTTCTGTACAATGCAGGAGAGCAGGAGAGTCAAAATAAATGGCATTTCGCCGAAGGCCAGACTAAGGCAACGAAAAAATGTACCGAAATAGTCGGTAACTCTTTAGCATTGGGGTCAAAGGGTAGAAGTTATGAAAAATGTTGAGTGCTACATCAAAACATGCGGTTCGGTGTCCCTGATAATAGCCGTGTTAAGATAACGTAGTTAAGATGGATTTCTTAGGCTTCAAATGATGTCGTACAGGATTTAGCACAATTTTTTTGGCACACAAATAAAAGCAAGTGGCAGCTCCTGGATTACTGCATATGACTGATAGCAGAGGGGTTTGTGTGGTTTTCGTAGTTTTTAAAAAGTGCGAAATTTTGCGAGGTGGTGATGCCACTCAAAGTTTTCACACATTAGGGTAGTAGTACAACAGAGTTAGGGTATTAATATATATACTGCTGAAATTTTTCATAAGGTAATGAAAACATGCACCAACTGAAGTGATTAGATTTCTGCTTGAAGTAAGGCTACAGATTATTTTCAACAACATTTGAAAGTTAATAACTCCTGCTTTACATTTCTTTGCATGGATTTTGTTATTTTTCTTTTTTCTCTTCTATTTTTGAAAATCCCTCTTCTGGTGTTGCTATCAAAATATTTTATTCTATATAACTAATTTCATTCTTAGTATGAAAAATACATTTTCTGCTTAGAAAATATGCTTTTCCAATATTTTATTGTAGTAGACTACTACTTTTTTAGTCTCATGATGCAATACACAGGTGATCGCATGGTGACATACACCCGTGATTCTCGGTGAAGACAAAAATGGGAATTGTTTTTTTTTTTTAATTCTTTTAAAGCAAGGAAAATTATTTAAAATGACGACAGCAACTACTTATACTTTCCAGCGTCTACCTACAGCTTTGCTCTAAATGAGACAATTGGTAATATTTTTCTGGCCAATCTTCAATAAATTAAAAAAAAATATTATGATAAAAGGTTTTCATATGTTACATGTTTCAATTCAAATTTAATTTATAAAAAAAAACAAAACTTAACCTGGCCCGAACCCGTGCTTGATCCTGTAAACGCACGCATCAGAGCCGGCACCCTTACCACCTGCGCCACTGCTGTATCATGTATATCATTACTGTTGTGAATCAGAGACTTTATCTACTGGGTTGTAGATGTCGCTGAGGGTTATGGTGAAATTCTTGAAGTTTGCATGTATCCGATTACCCTACTTGACTTGACTTAGAATTCTGTTGAGTTTTGATTTTCTATAGCAGCCATTATGCATACTTAGCATAGACTTGACTTGACTTGGAACTGCCACTTAGCGTTCTGTTTAATGAAGTTTGCATGTATCCGATTACCCTACTTGACTTGACTTAGAATTCTGTTGAGTTTTGATTTTCTATGTAAATTCTAAGTTTAGTGAGCGCCGTGAGAGAACTGTGTGATGCCATACCTTTTTTTTAAATTTTGAATAAAATCCTCCAACTATTCTATAGAGATAAGAATTTTTGGATGTATATTATTCATATGGCAGCAGCAAAACTTACCTACAAACAAATTGAATTCAAATTAGGCTAACCTAAAAAAAATTTTTTTTTCTTCCCAAAATGCTTTATAGTTTTTTTTTTTGGCATTGACTATATGCTGATTGTAGATAAGCTCAGAAAATCGAAACCTAATGCCAAGAAAATGCGTTTTGGTACTTTTTATTGAGTTATATGTAAAAAATCACACGATTACTTTTAAAAAGCAATTCGATATGGGATACTTTTACTCTTATATGAAACTGGCTAGTGTGCTCTCTTGCTATTTTTCTAAGTGCTAAGTGAAAGTTCTCAAGTCAAGTCAAGTCTATGCTAAGTATGCATAATGGCAGCTTATGTAAATTCTAAGTTTAGTGAGCGCCGTGAGAGAACTGTGTGATGCCATACCTTTTTTTTTAATTTTGAATAATATCCTCCAACTATTCTATAGAGATAAGAATTTTTGGATGTATATTATTCATATGGCAGCCGCAAAACTTACTGTCAAATAAATTGAATTCAAATTAGGCTAACCTAAAAAAAAATTTTTTTCCTCCCAAAATGCTTTATAGTTTTTTTTGGCATTGACTATATACTGATTGTAGATAAGCTCAGAAAATCGAAACCTAATGCCAAGAAAATGCGTTTTGGTACTTTTTACTGAGTTACATGTAAAAAATCACACGATTACTTTTAAAAAACAATTCGATATCGTCGGTACAATGCCAAAGACACGATTGTGCAATTTTGCCCATTTCCAGTTATGTTCAATTTTGTTCAGAGTATTCAATGCCAAAAGCGCGAACATGCATGCTTATCCCCTCCCTCCCTCCCAGGCCGAACGCATTCCACGAAAGTGTCGGTTGTAAAATTGCCGCAATACCGAAAGCACGAATGTGCTTTTGCCATTGCAAATTATTTTACCATGATCAAAACAGCTAAACATCTGAGATCGAGGCGGTCCGTATGATGTCTGACGGCTGTGGAGGACAGCAGAAAAATTCAATATTTGCAACTATGTGTCTCCAACTTCTTAAGGATCATCCATTATTAAATTCAATTGATCATCAGTTTTTCGAGACAGGGCACACCGAAATGGAGTGCGACTCCATCCACCGTTTATACCCCAGAGGGGTGGTCGCAAATTATAAGAGATGCACGTATTAGACCACGCTCTTTTGCTGTAAAGTCTTTGACGTTTGATGATTTCTTAGATTTTAAAGGATTTTCAAATAATAATTCTTTCAATATGAACAATATTCCCTGGAGAAAACTCTGCTGTCTTCGGTATATTAAAGAAAATAATTCCGTGAAAGTTCTGTACAAATTAGATTTTGCTGATGTGTTTATTGAAGTAGACAGCAAAAAATCGCGAGGTCGCCCAAAAAAATCCGATTTAAAGAATGCCTATCAAAATGGCCTGCCCATCAGTGAGGCAAAATGGAAAGACCTTGATAAAATATGTAAGGATCTTACAATACCAAAAGCGTACCATGATTTTTACCGTTCCCTAAAAACAAATCACATGGTGAGGGACGCTTTACCGGAACCAGACATTGGTGAAGAGTCAGACGAAGACTAAGCGTAAATGCCTTACACATTTTTTTTTCTAGAGAAATGTGTTTTTTTTTAGTTTCGTTCAGTCTGCAACTGAAAAAGACTAAACCATGCTATTCTATTTAAGTTTTGTATCTGTAGAGGAGTTAAATGTTTATTCTGTTCAGTTTTTCAAAACGTTGTGTTATGTTTCAATAAAAATTTAAATAACTTGCCTAATATTGTGAGTTTATTTGTTTTAACGAAATATTATATATGCCAAATTTTGCAAAGCCAAAACAACGAATGTGCATTTTTTTGCAAAAAAAAATAAAAAAATTTGCATTTTTCAATTAACATTGCTTAGTGGTTTACAAAAGTAAACCTTCCAATACTGGTTGAAACATACAAAATTAAATCTCTATTTTTAATAATGTCTTCAAGGTTTGAAACGCATTTTTCTCAAAACATAAAAAAAGCACATTCGTGGCTTTGGCAGTGGACCGACGATATGGGAAACTTTTACTCTTATTTGAAACTGGCTAGTGTGCTCTCTTGTTATTTTTCTAAGTGCTAAATGGCAGTTCCCAAGTCAAGTCAAGTCTATGCTAAGTATGCATAATGACTGCTTAAGACTTACTCCGTTTTGCATAAGTCGCGGGAGAGGTACTTACTTGGTTTTGTTTTGTCACAGTAGATATAGCATGTCATAGTCTTCTTCGTGAACTTAAACCACTTTTCTTCGTATAACTGGTTTATATCAGTCGCTTTTTCCAAAAATTTGGTGAATATAAAAAAAAAGTTGAAAAATTTGACGCCTAGTCGTGAAAACGGCCCTAAAGGTCGCAAATATGCCCTTTTTATCATCTCGCTATTAAATTGTTTTAAATTTTATTGAAAATAAAAGCTCGATTGATAAATGTCTGTGAACGCCTTTTCGTAATTGAAGCATCCTCGGGAATAACTTTCTAAGTGACAAAATTATAATTTTTAAAATTTTTTAATTTACTTCTTTCAACTGTTTCTTTAACTTTTACTTTTACATACTTCATATTATCAGTTTTACACCAACATAATGTATGTATGCCAATTTACATTACCCTACTATTTCTAGGTGTTTTTGCAGTTATGGAGTGCAAAAATTTTAGAAAATTTGTTCTGTACAATGCAGGAGAGCAGGAGAGTCAAAATAAATGGCATTTCGCCGAAGGCCAGACTAAGGCAACGAAAAAATGTACCGAAATAGTCGGTAACTCTTTAGCTTTGGGGTCAAAGGGTAGAAGTTATGAAAAATGTTGAGTGCTACATCAAAACATGCGGTTCGGTGTCCCTGATAATATCCGTGTTAAGATAACGAAGTTAAGATGGATTTCTTAGGCTTCAAATGATGTCGTACAGGATTTAGCACAATTTTTTTGGCACACAAATAAAAGCAAGTGGCAGCTCCTGGATTCCTGCATATGACTGATAGCAGAGGGGTTTGTGTGGTTTTCGTAGTTTTTAAAAAGTACGAAATTTTGCGAGGTGGTGATGCCACTCAAAGTTTTCACACATTAGGGTAGTAGTACAACAGAGTTAGGGTATTAATATATTTACTGCTGAAATTTTTCATAAGGTAATGAAAACATGCACCAACTGAAGTGATTAGATTTCGGCTTGCAGTAAGGCTACAGATTATTTTCAACAACATTTGAAAGCTAATAACTCCTGCTTTACATTTCTTTGCATGGATTTTGTTATTTTGCTTTTTTCTCTTCTATTTTTGAAAATCCCTCTTCTGGTGTTGCTATCAAAATATTTTATTCTATATAACTAACTTCATTCTTAGTATGAAAAATACATTTTCTGCTTAGAAAATATGCTTTTCCAATATTTTATTGTAGTAGACTACTACTTTTTTAGTCTCATGATGCAATAAACAGCCCTACTAGACGGGCCTAACCACACTCACCAATACATGCAATTCTTTCTGTCAAGTTTTGCTTTTTCTTTGTGTTTCTTCTTCTTTATAATTGTGAACAAAATGCAAGTGCGTCTTCAAAAAATGTAAAAAACGTTTTAAAAGGAGTTTTGCAGTGTAATTCCAGCTTATAATCACAGATAAGGAAAGTAAATAGTGCTAATTATTGTTATTTCACAAATCAAGTCGGAGTTGGTATATGCATTCACCTAAAATTCCATATTTTCAGATGGACGAGCAAAGCAGCCTTCAATTTGTGGCAAACGGAGAAAAGTTATATTTTGTGAATCTTTAGTTATATAAAAATGTATTTATAGTATTTATATATATATTAATGACTGTTGTAAACGTTAAAATTGTGAAATTTTGTATAATATTAATCATTAAAACATAAATCTATATCTGATAAGTGTTTCAGTTACTCATGACTAGCACAAATTATGTGCCTTTGCGTTACACATTGCTATTACACTTTGCCTGCTTTTGCGTTAGCGATAACCATAACATCTGACTCACGTTTGCGTCACACATAACCACACACGGACAGCAAACACATGGTTATATTTCTCACATTGGCCTTAAGAAAATAACTGAGAAAGCTAACGCAAACTATCGTCACGCAGAGAGGTTATATGACTAGTCAAATAACCTGCAGCTGTCTAGTAGGGAGGTGATCGCATGGTGACATACACCCGTGATTCTCGGTGAAGACAAAAATGGGAATTGTTTTTTTTTTTTAATTCTTTTAAAGCAAGGAAAATTATTTAAAATGGCGACAGCAACTACTTATACTTTCCAGCGTCTACATACAGCTTTGCTCTAAATGAGGCAATTGGTAATATTTTTCTGGCCAATCTTCAATAAATTAAAAAAAAAAATATTATGATAAAAGGTTTTCATATGTTATATGTTTCAATTCAAATTTAATTTATAAAAAAAAAAAAAACTTAACCTGGCCCGAACCCGTGCTTGATCCTGTAAACGCACGCATCAGAGCCGGCACCCTTACCACCTGCGCCACTGCTGTATCAGGTATGAATCAGAGACTTTATCTACTGGGTTGTAGATGTCGCTGAGGGTAATGGTGAAATTCTTGCGCAAGGCGCGCACTGGTCCATCTAGCGTACAATGAAACAGTCAGATACTGTAGCTTTGGCTTTTGGTAAAAGCTTTTATATATGTTGTGCTGTTGGAGATTACAAAATAGCTGGAGAGTTTTGGAAAGTTTGTAGGCTTCTTTTTTGTTTAATAACAAATAAACAAAGCATAATTTCCAAAAATTTTTTTCGCGAGACAGTAGAAATAGTCCATACCAAGATGGCAATATAACTTTTATAGGGATCTATCTATAAATACTATATGAAGTTTGCTTGCGAAAATTACTATGGGGAGAGTGTTAATATATAGATACCGCTGAAATTTTTCATAAGGTAATGAAAACATGCACCAACTGAAGTGATTAGATTTCGGCTTGTAGTAAGGCCACAGATTATTTTCAACAACATTTGAAAGCTAATAACTCCTGCTTTACATTTCTTTGCATGGATTATGATATTTTTCTTTTTTCTCTTCTATTTTTGAAAATTCCTCTTCTGGTGTTGCTATCAAAATATTTTATTCTATATAACTAACTTCATTCTTAGTATGAAAAATACATTTTCTGCTTAGAAAATATGCTTTTCCAATATTTTATTGTAGTGGACTACTACTTTTTTAGTCTCATGATGCAATAAACAGGTGATCGCATGGTGACATACACCCGTGCGTACGTAATTTGTGTAATGTATTTTGTTGTTGTACTTTGTGTGCGTACTGTAAAAATTACACTGAAAAATGGGCATAATGTCAAAATGAAAGAAAAAAACTTTTTAATCAGCTGTCTCATGCCACGACCTTCCATAGTTGGTTAGTTGTTTAGTCTCTTTTAAATGGAATAAATGTGTACTACTTGCAGGACACCTAACTTCGATTCTCGGGATTCTCGGTGAATCGGGATTCTCGGTGAAGACAAAAATGGGAATTGTTTTTTTTTTTTAATTCTTTTAAAGCAAGGAAAATTATTTAAACTGACGCCAGCAACTACTTATACTTTCACTGGTCGCACTGGTCCATCTAGCGTACAATGAAACAGTCAGATACTGTAGTTTTGGCTTTTGGTAAAAGCTTTTATTTATGTTGTGCTGTTGGAGTTTACAAAATAGCTGGAGAGTTTTGGAAAGTTTGTAGGCTTCTTTTTTGTTTAATAACAAATAAACAAAGAATAATTTCCATTCGCGAGACAGTAGAAATAGTCCGTACCAAGATGGCAATATAACTTTTATAGGGATCTACCTATAAATACTATATGAAGTTGGGTTGCGAAAATTACTATGGGGGAGTGTTAGCCTATTAATATATAGATAATAATAATAATAATATTTATTCATTCTTCTTACAAAAAACAATATATAGCACATTAGTAACTTAAAAACTACTTGATATCGCTTAACTAAAATGCAAGAAAAAGTAAGGCATTTCTTAAAAACATTAAGTTTTTGCATTGAAAGCCACCTCAAAAGATGAAATTATGAAATGCAAAAGAGTGTGTGTGGGGTGAAGATAAATAACCAACAGTGGAATTCAAATAAAATTATAGAGAGAAAAAAAAGAATAAAAACAAAAACAAAATAACAACAATTGCGTATGTTTGCATTATTTAAGCAGCAGAACTCAGAAAACTTTTGATTTCGTTGTGCGAAAGCTCTAAAAGAAACAATTTGACGTTTAATAAGAACTTATGCAAATTTCTAATAACTTTTAGTATCAATTTTAAACGAATGCTGTATAGTTGACACAGTGTACCGTCCTTGGCTTGTTCTTCAAGTCGGCGATTGGCATAACCTTAATCGGGCAAAATCCCTGGAACGCAGAGATAATGCTATTTCCCCCCTTCAACTTATATTTCGACAGGAAACCAAAATAAGCGTGCACGCAGAATCTAAGAAAACTAAGAAAGATCAGCCGAACAATATATAGCTATTCAGTTGTAATTTAAAAATAGGAAAATGAGCTTCAGATTAAGTATCTGGGCTACTAACCATGGTCATGTAAGAAAAATAGTTAGATATTAATTCGGAAACAAAATTCTAAGAGAATCATGGGCAGACCGGAACTAAATTTATGCAGACTCTGTACCCCTGGTACAACCTCTTCAACTTTTAGCCACTATCTGGCTATTCGTGGTTGTAGGAGTGTAGTTACATTAGTGGCAGTTATGGCATGACAATCTGTTACCACAATAAAGGGACTATCGAGAAGATAGATTCTGAACCGCTCGAAGGTTCCGACGATGGCCAGCACCTCTAGCTCGTGACTCGCATACTTGGACTCGGCTGCGCTGCATTGGCGACTAAAGTACTGAACCGGCCTTAATCCCTGCTCGTCTCGCTGGAGTTGCACACCTGATCAGCCATGGCTACTAGCATCAGTGTGGACTTCGTGTTCTTTACCATTACTAGAACTGGATCTCGTTTTAGTGCCTTCTTCAACTCTTCAAACGAATTTTGTTGCTCATTGCCCCACTTGAATATCTCGTCCTTCTTCAGTAATTTCGTCAACGGTCTTGCTATGTTACTATAACCTGGAATAAATCTTCGAAAGAACGCAGTAAATCCAAGAAATTGTCGTATATTTGTGACTATAGTTGGTGTCGGAAAACCTTCCACACATTGAACTTTATCACGTTCCGGTCGTATACCATCGCCACTCAAGCTATGTCCCAAGAAGATTACCTTACTTGCCATGAATGTGCACTTCGATGGTCGTAATGTTAGCCCGTCCGTTCCTATCGCGCTCAAAAGTTCGTCTAATACCTCTATGCCTTCATGTTCGTATAGCGTGGCAATAATTACTTAGTCCACGTAATTAATAATTTTATGCTTCAGGTCACGGATCAAGTTAGGTTAGGTAAGGTGGCCGCTATTCCACTGTGGGAACAGCTCACTTAGACACTTAATGGTCCGTTGTGATGCCACTAACTTCACGGTGACATTAACCTAAGTTTGTTTGGCGAATCGCTGTGTAGCGACAATAAAGCTCCGGATTTGGCACACATCGATCCTAGACACGTCCTCCGCTGGACAACTAAGCATTAAGTGATTTGATGATTCCACCTCGTCGTCCTCCATGCAGCTCACATAGCTCGGGGTTTCAAGAATATTTAACCGCACCGCATGTATCCCTATCGGACAGTGCCCCGTCAATACCCCAATTATCAAGGAAAGATGTGCCTTGGATAGCCCTAGTAATTCCGCTGATCGCCCGGAGTCAACCACCGGCCAGAATGACTTCGACACTTGACATAAGGTGGTCTCAGCCCAGCGCTTGCTTAGCTGATTCTAAGACCATCTGCCCAGAAGCAGACCACAGGTGGTAAGGGGATTACCCAGTACTCTGGAGGCGGCCACATCAGTTTCAAGAGTACCCGCCCTGGCCAAGAGATCCGCCTGGCTATTGCCGGGAATGTCAAAGTGGCCTGGCACGCAAATAATTTTTATTTTGAAGTAGTCGGCTGCAACCGTGTGCGATTCCAGACAGTCACTCACTGTCCTCGACCGAATGTTGCTAGCACTCAGCGCCCTAATTGCCGCCTGACTGTCGGAGTAGATGTTAGCGAAAGCGCTGGACATCATCCCATCAACCGCATCCTTGATGGCGGCAATCTCCGCTTGAAAAACGCTACAATGATCAGGTAGCCGAAATATAATGCTGATCCCAAGTTCCTGACAGTAAACGCCACCCCCCACACAACCATCAAGCTTTGACCCATCTGTAAACAAATTCACCAATCCCTTTCCCCAGATAGGTTCCTCGCCTGACCACTCGTCCCTTGCGGGTATGTGAGTCGAAAAACCCCTCGTGGGGGCAGAGATCGGCGCACAGTAATCCGTTCCGTTAGGGATGAAGTCAAAGCTAGATAGTATATTGGAATGGCCATAATGAACAAGCTTATATCCAGCAGCTCGAAGCCTAATTGCAGCCCGAGCTGCGCCCATTTTTCCTACCAGGTCAACAGGGTGCAGATTGAGCATGACATTCAATGCCAAGGTAGGAGTGGTCCGCATGGCCCCACTAATCCCCACCATGGCCATTCGCTGCACCGTGACCATCTTTTTCATGTTGGAAGCCGTGTCTAGCGCGCTCCACCAGACCACTACCCCATAAAATAGAATGCGTTTGCCAATGGCCCCCCTGCAACAGTCAATCTTATACCTTCTCGTAAAAAAGACTAGTTCCGTTTAACTTGGGTTGACAGCCAGTTCACAGGATCCGGACCACTCTGTCACGATACCCAAAAACCCTTGCAGAACATCACTAACGGTACTAAGAAACTTTCCCCTGGCAAGGATTGCTAGGTCATCAGCATAGGCTATCACATGACAGCCCCTGCGCTCAAGGTCCCGGAGCAAGCCGTTAACTACTACGACCCAGAGAAGGGGAGAAAGAACACCTCCTTGCGGCGTGCCCTTCTCACCCTTCTCTGAGCCCCAGCACCTCCCCACTCCGCCATAACAATCCACACCGCTCTGCTGGCAAGAATAGGTTCAACAAAAATGGGCACAAAAACTGTGAATGAGGTCTTACCAGAAAATATTGCATGGTTACTAGTCTGTCAATGGTAAGAAAATCTTTTTATTACCACTTACCATGAAAATAATATCTTCATTTATTACCACCTCGCCAAAATGAGCAGTCCCACATTTCGCGAAAACGAGCAGTCCCGATTTTACTGAAAACGTAGTTCGACATCTAGGATGGTCCCAGACAAGACCTCATTCACAGTTTTTGTGCCCATTTTTGTTGAACCTATTCTTGCCAGCAGAGCGGTGTGAATCCTGCCACAAAGTAAACTGTTGATGGTTGGATTTCTTAGCATTGATTTAATACAAATTAATCGCTTCTCTAACACACTGGGTCGTATTCTTGATTTAATATTTTTATCTAAAACCGTAAATTTTTCCATAAACGAATGTGATTCCTATCTTGCTAAGGCAGATATGCATCATATACCACTTGTAATTAGTCTTGAATTTTATTATTTTGCTAAAGTCAGTAATCCTATTTCTGAACTATCTTTTAATTTTAAATTTTGCGATTTTTTGAAATTGAACAATCTACTATCGGAAGTCTGCTGGGATAGCTTATTCTATCACTGTGATGTCGGTCAGAGCTTCGAACGTTTTAGATCTACGGTTGTGGATGCCTGCAAGAGTATTGTACCGGTCGTGAAAAGAAAACAGTACAAAGTTCCGTGGCATAATCCAACTCTTATTAGATTTCGAAACAAGAGGAACAAATATTTTCGTAAATTCAGAAGGAGTAACAATATTACCCACTATAGTCTATACAAGGAATTTGCTAAGAAATTTCTATGTCTTGAAAAGTTCCTGCATAGGAACTATATTTTAAACTTTGAATCCAATTTAAAGACGAATCCGAAAGGGTTTTGGCATTTTGTGAACTCGAAAAAGACTTGCTCCAGTTTTCCTTCAGCACCATTTCTTGGTGACAAAGTGGCTAACACGCCTGCGGATGCTGCGGATCTCTTTGCTTCGTTTTTTCAGTCCAATTTCATTGATGAGTCAAACATTAATAGGCCTGTATCTTATGATATACCGGGACCTCTTGATCTCGGTAGTATAACGCTTTCCGCTGAGGATGTGCTCATTGGCATTGCAGGTCTGAAACCTTCTACCCAAACGGACGTTGATGGTTTGTCTGTAGCTCTTTTTAAACACTGCGAATCTCTAGTTTATCCTATTCTACATATTTTTAACAAATCTCTTTCGTCAGGCATTTTAATAAAAATGACATCACTAACTACGGGCCAATCTCTAAGCTTTCTGCAACATCTAAACTTTTTGAAACCATTATTCAAAGAATTCTTTTGTCCGCAGTCAAAAACCTTGTGTGTCCCGAACAGCATGGTTTCATTCCGTGTCGCTCAACCGTGTCTAACCTAGCAGTTTTCACAAGCGACTGCCTAGTGGCCTTTCAGTCTGGAGCACAGGTCGATACTGTCTATACTGACTTCTCCAAGGCTTTCGATAGGGTCTCACACAATATACTATTAAATAAATTATCATCTATTGGCTTTCATTCTTTGTTTCTGAGATGGATTACATCGTACCTTATAAATCGGCGCTGCTCGGTCGTAGTTGATGGTGTCAGGTCTGTGCCTTTTATTGCTAGCTCGGGGGTACCACAAGGTAGTATCTTGAGCCCACTCTTGTTCGTCCTGTTTATCAACGATATCAGCGCCTGTTTTTCTTCCGCTAAATTTCTGCTTTATGCGGATGATCTTAAGATTTATTCCACTATTAGAAGCTGTCACGATTCCATGTTGATGCAACTTGATATTGATAATGTAAGCAAATGGTGCGTAGAAAACAAGCTTTCGTTGAACATAAACAAATGTTTCCATGTTACCTTTGCTAAATCTAGCAACATCATTCAGACTTCCTACAATATCGCCCTCTCGCCCCTTCGAAATATTTGTGAAATCAAAGACCTTGGAGTAATCTTCGACTCAAAGTTTTCATTTACTAGCCACATGAACTTCATAATTTCAAAATCATACTCAATGCTTGCTTTTGTGAGACGCCACAGCTCTGAGTTATCTGACCCGTATACCCTAAAATTATTGTATATGGCGTTTGTTCGTTCTAGGCTCGATTAAGCGTCTTTTATTTGGTCCCCTTACTTTGATTGCCATATTATAAGGATTGAGCGTATTCAAAAGGTATTTCTACGTTTTGCGCTTCGAAGCCTACGTTTTGCAGACCCTGTGCCTGCCTATGAATCCAGATGTCTCTTGATTAACCTAAAATCGCTACAGAATAGGAGAACGATTATGTCTCTGTCCTTCGTTTTTGATGTAGTCACTGGGATCGTTGACTGTCCTGTTCTCCTTGGAAGAATTCCCTTTAACATTCCTACCAGGCATCTTCGACACACTGAAATCTTCTTCGTTGGCGTTTTTAGAACTCTATATTCTAAAAATTCGCCACTTAATAGGGCCTTGACTGAGTTCAACAGGATCTCCAGATATGTTGAGATCGATTTTTCTTTTTCAAAAAATCGCTTCGCTGGAAGGACCCCTCAATCAGCTTCACAATGGAATGAAGCGCCGTCTCAGTTGATCTGCCTTTGCAGTAAACATGCTGCGCAGCCGAAAAACTCTCCCTAGGAATCCTGCTGCGTATATACAGGTCGATCAGGCGCTCCAGCGTTTTCAGAAGAAACGATGAGAGACTGATCGGCCTGAAATCCTTGGGAGATACATGAGGGCACCTCCCCACCTTTGGAATAAAGGTAACCTTGACCATATTCCATGAAGCGGGGATGTAGCTCAACCTCAAGCAATTGGGGTAGATGGGGGCCAAGCAGCTGCAAGAAATCCCCAGCGATCTCTGTAGTTGCACAGGAATTATGGCATCAGGCCCGGGTGACTTGTAGGGCTTAAAAGAATTGACGGCCCATACAAGCTGGTTTTCATCCAGGGTGATGGCTGGCCGACATCCCCCGCCCACAATCGAGGGCGATGAGGCATCGCGGTCCTGTGAAACAGGGACGTCAGGGAAGTGAGCGTCCATAAGAAGCTGTAGAGATTCCTAGCTACTCATAGCCCAGCCGCCATCTACATTCCTCAAATACCCCAAGGGAGAAGGATTCCCGGATAGAATCTAGCAGACTCGTTGCAACCCTCCACGCTTTCGCAGAAGGTAATTTACTCTTTCTGGCCCTGTTAAACAGGCGCCTGCTGGAAGCCCTAAGGTCGTCTACTTCCTGATTCCACCAAGGTGGTTTTCGCTTTCCACTTACGGTTTTCAGTGGGCAAGCGATATTATACCCTTTGTTGCAAGCATATTTGAATTTATCCACCAGAGCATCAATAGCGGTCTCCGATAATTCTGAGCCCGATACGGGTGCTCTCGAAAGAAACTCATCCAATTTGCTACAGTACCGGACCCAGTTAGTACGCCTAGGATTTCTTAACATGGTTTTACTGGGCCTAGATTTATTAAGAGAGAACTGTATATACCTATGATCAGAGAAGGAGTGTTCCGGAAGAACACGCCAATCGGATATAAGGGGAAACAGGTCTCCCGAAGCAACAGTGAGGTCCAGGACCTCCTCTCTAACTGATGTTACAAAAGTGGGGTCATTACCCCTGTTGCAAATACATAGCCCTTCATTAAGAATAAAAGCAAATAGTGACTCACCTCTTGCGTTAGTATCCGTACTTCCCCACAGTGAGTTATGCGAATTCGCATCCGCCCCGACAATTAGCCCAACGCCTCTTCGCCTTGCTTCAGCGGGTTTCAGGAGGTGGCCCGTAAGTGTCATCATGGGCCATGTAGGCCGAGACCAGCCACGATCTCTTATTGCCATCCTCCAAGCACACAGCGGATCAAGTTGATTACCATCTCTTGGAACACCATGGGTGCATTCACTAACCCAAACGGCATGACTTTGGGCTCGAAGAGACCGTCTGGTGTTAAAAAAGCTGTGTATGTACTACTACTTTTATTAAGTGGTAGTAACCAGATGTCATGTCCAAAGTTGTAAACCATTTGTTACCACCTAGTATTGCCAGTTGTTCCTCGACAATTGGCATGGGGAACTGTTTCTTTACGGTTACTGAGTTTAAAGTCCTAATGTCGACACATTCTATCTTCGCCGTTCGCCTTCTTTACCAAAACTACTGGCGCTGCATGCCCCGAGGAACTTGGTTGAATAATGTCGTGAATTAACAATTCCTCGATGACAAGACAGGCTTCTGGGCCAACGGAGCTTGGTATCCGTTACTCACAATCGGTGCTTGGGTTGTAACTTTGATTTCCATTTCAGTGGCTCTGCACCGACCTATAACTACTTTATAAGTCTTCAGAGAAACAATCGCTATACGTATTCAATATACGCTTCACCCGATCGTGTTCGAATGCCTCGCCCAGAACGTTGACCCTTGACTATCAGATGCTTCTATTTTTAATACACCTGAATCGATCACTACTTTTGCATCACCCAACACGTCTCGACCCAATAACAGTTGGTATGGAATAAAAAAGAATGACAACTCTACCGGGCATTCGTCAACCACTCTCTAGTCTCCACAATGCCTCCTCCGAACCCTGTAAGTTTATGAACTTCGTGCTCACGCCGTGCCTCGCTCGGAATTGCTTTGGCTGCCACTAGTAAATAGGCGCTGCCAGTGTCTACAAATGCTGACACCAACTTTCTCGAAACGTAAACTTCTTTCATAAAAGGGGGTGGTGTTGTACATGGTTCACCTAACCTCGCCACGGTACACCTACCTCGTTTACATGCTGCGGACTTATGCCCCATTTTATTAAATTTAGTGCATCTAGGCTTTCGTGAAGGTTGAGGGATTTGGCTGCTATATGGCCAGTATCGTTGAAATTAAAACATCGTATGCCCCTTCGCTGTTGACCTGTCTTTGTTTCACTATCTTTAGGTTGATGTTGTTGTTGTACGTTAAATGTTTGTCTAACGTTCGAGACAAATACGTGTCATTCAACCCCGCAACGATGTACGAATTAATCGATTCTTGATCCATTTTTGCTCTGCGACCCATACTAAGCATGACGTAGTAATAGTCTTTCATTGACTCACCATGTTTTCTTTTGCGTCTGTCCATTTCTCGGTGAACTTCTGCTAAATTGACTTCACTTGGAAAATCTGTCCTCAGTGCTTCAATAAACAATTGCCACGAGCCAAAAGGTGGCTGTGCATCTGCCCAATCAGCTGCGACACCCTTTAATTTTGGCTGCGTTGCAAATAAAATCTCGTCTTCCATTCATTGATATATGGAGCGTAATTTTTCAATCTTCGCTATAAATTGTTGTGCTGTCAAATAGACCTTAAGTGGATTAAATTCTTGCAATAAGCTGATAATTTATCTCACATTGTATCTAATCGTGCTAGTTGGCTGCCTCATTGGCAGAGATTGCACCGCTTCATGACTGCTTCGACCACTGACTTGGGTGGCTGACTGCATGGTCCCATCTGTCCACTCTGAATTCGCTGTCTGTCGTGTTTCTGGTACTATGTTGACTGTTGCAGGCAACAAGCTGTTGCTACCCCTGAAGTGAATGTTGCTTTCTCTGTGGTATATGTCGCTGATGCTGTGTTGCCTGACGTTGACGTCATTTACTTACGCTTCGCTACATGTTGCATTGTCACTTACTTGCACTTCGCTACATGTTGCGCCAGAGTTCGCGGGTGCTCCGCTACATTGCGCTTGCTGCACATTCACCAACTGTGCTTTTGTAAGTTGACTTACCGTCTGCGCCATGGTGGCCACTATCTCGCGCAACTCTTTAAACTGCTGCTGCCAACCTGTCTCGGTATTTAGAAGATCATCTATTTCCTCCTGGTCTACTTCATCTGCCTCGTAGACTTCCATTAGCTTGGCAATTTTGTGTGCCTTATTCTCGTATACAGACAACCCTTGTTGTTGCAATAGCCGATTCAATTGATCCACCTTGAGTGTTGAGAATTTAACTTTATTTGTCATTTCACCCACTTGATATTGCAACATTGCAAATGACGAAATTAAAAATTAACTACATACGTCGTTACTGCTCGCTTGTTGAAACCAATCTCTCTTTTTTTGTTTCTGTTTTTCGGCACGACTCTTGGTGTAGTATGCATACGTATGTATGTATGTATATTAGAGGGGCCACTACTGTGAGCGTCTACTGCTCATGTCTCTCTCTTTTTGTTTACGGCTGATCTCGGTTGCTACGATGACTGTGTAGCAAATAGCAGAATAACTTCTGGTGGTGCTTTTCGTCGTAGCTGCGTTTGATGCCTGCGCCAACTCACTTACCGGCTCCACTGCAACTCTCTGTTCGTATGCTAGTGTACTGCTCTGCTGCTGCGCTATTTGCTTTGTTGTTGCTAATCTTGGTTCGGTGAAGTACACTTGCAAAACTTTGCGTGGTTTGTTGTTGCTTTTTGGGAATCCACGTTTATTCTTGTGAACTTTGTTCGCGATCCCCTTCTGATTTATGTCAAGGATGACTCGATACCTATTTAATGTTTACTATTACAAATGTATTAAATTAAATTTATTATTGAAGAAATTATGACAATAGTGAATGTATTACAATAAAAAGAGAATGAAAGTAAAATGCATGAAGTGAATACAATATTCGCTCTTCGATATGGTTAGCACATCCGCTCACTACGAGATATTGCGCCTGACTGACCACTGTTTTTGACAGTTCCAACTTGTTTGTTGTTTGTGTTGTATTCCGTTGTGGAATTTTTTTTACCTGCACGCGCAACGTGTCTTTTTGCGCTTAAGAATTTGTTTGATATATGACGTGCTAACAAGTATTGTGAGGTCAACATAAATATCAGATCAGCACCAGTAACTTATGTGTGTAGTCAACTTTATTAAAAAACCAACACTTATATTCAACCTAATCCAAAATATATCATCCCAACAGATAAGCAGATGTCAACGCAATGACGGTTAGCAAAAAGTAGCGTCTGGCACGCGACATAAGCTTTGTTCGCGTACAAAACTTTCAAAAAGTGTAAGTAAAATGAGATTGACATAGTGCGTAAGATGACACCAAAAATCGTCTGGCTGTGTTTCCGTCATTCGTTGTCCCATATTCCGGTTTAGGGAGATCAACCAATAAACTCATTTCATTTCCTACACGATCAATGATAGTTTTCTTCCTTGCCTCTTTCAAATCTTTACCCGACTGCCCCCTAGTTTGACACTTTTTAATATCTAGCTTGTATGCAATATGAATTATGCACTCAAAGCATCTTATCCAAGCATGTAATGATGACATACGATACTCGTATAAACTTTCATTCGGCTTTAATTTTGCAACTGCTTCCAAATCATTCATTAATTTGGGTGACGCAAAATACACAACGTTGGGAAGAAGAATCTGCAATTACCGAAAAAAAAATTTCATCTATGTATCATGGTCAAATAAAACTTATGAATGATTTTTATTTCCATGTTTTCATCAAAAATTTCCATCGGTACTTATTTGGTTTTTTATTGCCTCTATTTCTTGTGTAGCTAGTGATTTGTTTTCACTTTCAAACATATGTAATTTTAATGGTCCTAAAAACCGCGTAGATGTTGGACGTGGATTCTGCGAAACTAGTTTAGTATCTCGAATATCCACTGATACTATCACAATAAGTTCATTACAATTGAAGGGCGAGAGTGCAAAAGGGCCTACCCCACAATTTCAAAAATTTTCAAGGCGCGAGAAAAACGTTCGCATTTATCGAATTTTCAGTGTATTGATCTGAAAGTGAAATCACTTTTAGATCTTGATAGCATTTCTTAGGGGTTCAAATTTCATGCGATTCGGTGCAGTACTTTCGGAATTACGAGACTTCGAATTTCTCATGGGCCTAACCTAAGTGGTGCCGAGAGTGCAAAAGGGCCTAACCCGAAGGTGCCTTTCACTTTGCCGGCGTCAGCTATTGTTCATTTCTTGTTGTTATGAATCAAATTTATGAAACCAATAATACACATTTACTTTGAGTTTGAAAATACGATTGTTAGACCTTGAGATCATTTATTATGTATTGTTGAATAAAACAATACATTTATTATTATTATCTCCGCTAGTTTTCAATCTAGAGAAATGAAATAAAGTGGAAAATGATTAGTGGGGATTACTCCACAACGCCTTGATTGCGGTTTTTTGAAATTTTGATTAAAAATTGCCAATACAAAACGATTTACATACGTCAACATACCGATCGCACTTTGAACTGTCACAACATAACCTAGGAAAACACAATCAAAAAACACTGTCGTAGGATAATTACTTGAAGCTTCTCATTAACGCTAAACACCCTAGATGTCGTCGCAGACTTATGGTTTTTGTTTAAACTTGAGCGATATGAACAAAAACACGGTTTCCCCATAAGGCGCAATGAGGGCTTAGGCCCTTTTGCACTCTCGCTACCCCGCGGGTTAGGACCTCGGCCAACTTTGAAAATTCATAAAAAATTCCAAAAAATTTTTAGAATTTTTTGGTCAACGCCTCCGTGACAAGACGTGTTTTGGCAAACCGAAACCATTAAAAACCCTTTTCGAAAAAAGTGTGGGTTAGGCCCTTTTGCACTCTCGCCCTTCAATTATATAATTCTAATACTTCTTTTTGCAGCTTAACAAGCCTTTTTGCGGTATGGTCTAACAAATTTTGCGAATCAACTTCTGCCGATGTTTCTGACATTTTAATGCCACTGCTGGGATAGCAATCAGTTTTAGCAGCCCAAAGTTTTCCGTACGACGGATATATATTTGCATTGCGTTTCTTCCCCCCTGCTCGCATGACGTTATAAGAGCTTTTTATGTAATCGCCGTCGATATACATACAAAGCTAAAGCTTCATCATTGGAATAAGGTATTGGTCCTATAGAAGAAGAGCACAATTGTTCTTTAATTTTTTTTAGCTCTACTTGGAGAGGAGTCAATGAATCTTATAATGTATGCAGCATTTCTTTTCCCAGATTTATTCAAACATGTTCCAGCAGCAAAGGTCAATTCCCCGGGAACCAATGTTCTACTAATTGTGCTACCTTCATTCTTTTCGCTCTATCGACTTTTTCTAAAAACTGCTTAGAAGGGCGCCCACGAGACGTTGAAGGTACATATATCGTTATCAGAAACATTCAACGAAACTTTTTTTTGGGATAATAACATTCCTTCTAACTAACTTTTATTGTTAGCTTCAAACACTTGCTTTGTTCGATTGGCCTGCGCCCATTTCTTCCTTAAAATATATAAAACCCACTGACAGCTCGCATCAAACTATTGCGGAAACCCTCACTTTCTCTATTCTTTACTTCAGTTTTATTATAAATACACATGTTTTAAAATAGCATTTTATTTTTTATTGCTCTGCTTTTCCCCACACCAAACATTGAAAAGTTCACTCCTTTGGATCGACATTTTTACTGATAATAGGCAGATTTTGGCAGCCAATAATGAAATAACTCACAAGTTATTAGAATACAGGTTACAATAAAAGCAAAACTAAAGGTTGATACGAGGGGATTACTAATTAAAACTTTAATAGAAGTTGGGAAATAAAACAAAATTTTACGATAAGGTACACATGTACAAAAATACATTTTAGACTACAAAAAATACGATTTTTAACATTTATTTTTAGTGGTATTAATTCTTAAACTTACGTTTTTCACCTTATCACTAAAAAATATTTGAAACAAAGTTTTTGTATTTTTGTATAGTCATTTCACTTGCGCTGTTAAAAATCAACTCTTATATGAAGATCAGAAATTCATTTCAATTGCCTCTGTTAAAAGCAAAAAATTAACTACAACGCGTTGAGGTGAAATAATTTTACCGTTATGTACTGTGGACAATTGCAAACGTACCTTTGGCAAAATATTTTCTCCCGCTGTGTTCAAAAATTTAACTTTTCTCCGGCTACGACTCGAGTACAGTTGCGACAGCATAGCAGTGGGCACGAGAGCGCGACGTCGACGCAAGCATAAAGGTACGCTCTCACGCCAGCGAAGCAGTAGCAGATATAGCGGAACTCATTTAAACCGTAATCCCGAAATCGTCATATCATCTGGACATCTAGGCACCAATACAAAAATACAAGCAAACTACTGAGTTATTTGAAATTAATGAATTGTAGTTGTAATTAAGCTAAGCAGAATTTAATAAAGTTGAGAATACGACTTGCAACCCAACGTATAAATTTATTGTACAAGGACCCCGGACACGGCGAGTATACCCCAGCACCAGATAAGAAGCATAGGGGCAGGGAAAAGCTTCGTGACAGTTGGCGCCCGAGCAGGGATCCTGCCAGTCGTACATCCAACTTATCAGACCGAAAATTCCTGATAAAAATCCACATAATGAGTCAGCCACTGGATACAACGACCCACGCAAAATTCCTGTTAATGGAAACCACATACAATACCACAGCGAACACGTTAAATTATGAAGACGGACCAAAGACACCGATCCCGTCGATCCTCGGTGAGGGAGCCGGTAACGTGCCTCAAGGACCACTAGAGAGGGGTTTTTTGACGATCCCAAAGCAAAACATGCAAATCTAACATCAGTACCCACCATAAGCAAATGTCTTACCCAACAATGACGCGATAGCTCAAGGCGAAGAAGCATCGGGCCTGGTAGTCGCACCTGTACGCAAGTGGTCCGTAAAGTACGATGGTGGGCGGGATCCCCTAGAAGTCGCGAAACGGCTGGAAGAATTGGCCGAAGTATACATAGGTAACAAATACCCCCTCCTAAAAAGTATGCCCGAAGTTATGTGCAACACCGCCCTACAGTGGTATTGCAACAACAACGAGCACTGAGGTAACTGGGCGGCTTTCAAGCGAGACTTGCTACGATTTTTCTTACCGGCCAGATATTTTGAGCATCTAGAAGAAGACATACGACAGCGGAGACGACACTCACGGGAGAAATACAAGGATTATGTGTTGGCGATACAAAATTTACTACGGCACGCCGGATATAGTACCCAGCAACGACTGGGACGGGTATTGCGCAACAGCCATCCGGACTACCTACTGTATATCCACAAACGAGATTTTACTAGCTTAACGGAACACCTTACTCTCGCTGAAGACTATGAGGGAATCCACGAAGGACAGCGATGCACGTCGGAAGTACCACGACGGGAAATGGCGCGACACGTAGTGGGCGGGAAAGCAACAGTCCCAAGAACGAGTCGGTCTTCCCACGAGAAACAACTCCGGACACTCAGTGCCACCCCACATCTCGCACACCTACCAACGGGTGCAGAAGGTGTATCCAGGAACGCAGGCACACCACGAATGACCGTTCCACAAACGGCGGAAGATAGAAAAGAACGTCATACTATTTACGTACGGTGATCCACCCAAAAAGACCGGAAAGAAACGCTCACAAGGAACATGAGGAATCCAAACTAGTGGAGAGAAGACCACCGACAACAGGGCCTGCTCAAGCTGCCTCCCCAACAACCGCTGCGCGACGGCTTTCATCACACCCCCCAACAAGGTCATAATGCCGGGGGCATACACCATGGCAAACATCAAGGCGAAGCAGACAGCATACGTGAGTGTCTTGCTGAAGAACTCAAGAAGTTCGAGACAATAATCAGAGTGACTAATGTGGCCGAGCATAGGATCAATATGACGGACGATCGCCCTATAGAGCAGCGGTACTTTCCAAGCAATCCAGGAATGCAAAGCATCATAAGTACCGAGGTCGACGAACTCCTGGCGAAGGGATGCATCGATAGATCTCGTAACCCACACAGCGCACCGATCGTATCAGCCCGGAAGAAGAACGGTTCGTGGCGGCTATGCGTAAACTATCGGCAGCTCAACCCTCTATCAGTACCCGACGCATACCCCTTGCCAAGGATACAGCACATTCCAGACAAGTTACTAAGGGCGAAGAACATAAGTGGTCTAGGCCTTAAGAACGGCTACTGGCAGATACCCCTGGAACCAAACAGTCGGCCATACATAGCATTCAAGGTACCTGAGCGCGGTCAATTCTAATGGCAGGTTATGCCAATTGGGTTACACTCCGCACCGGCAACATTCCAAAGAGCGCCCGACCAAGTCATAAGCCCAGAGATGGATAAACATGTCTGCGCATATCTAGACGACCTAGTCGTTATAGGCTCCACATTGGAGGAGCACATGCAGAACCTACGAGAAGTATTGCTACGGCTACAGCTCGCCAATCTGCGAATAAACCCAGAAAATGCGATTTTTTCAAAAAGGAACTCTGGTACTTGGGCCACGTAGTCAGTGGCAAGGGAATCCATAGGAACCGCGAGAAAGTTGGCGCCATCCAGGATCTGAAGCCACCGACCAACATCAAGGAGGTACGCCAATACTTGGGAATAGCATCCTGGTACCGCCGTTTCGTACCAGACTTCGCCACGCTAAGCCGACCGCTCACTGCGCTACTTAAGAAGGGAAAACATTGGAGATGGGGAGCAGACTCACAAGAAGCCTTCGAAACCATCAAGCGTAAGCTCACTGAGGCCCTATCCTCGCATGCCCAGACTTTGCAAAGAAATTTACCCTGCAAGTAACTTCGGCCTGGGTGAAGCCGATTACTCGCCCACTGAGAACGGGTGCCTGGCCATCGTCTGAAGAATCCGCAAGATGAGGCCTTACTTGGAAGGCTATCGTTTCAACGTAATAACGAGTATAGGAAATGGAAACAGAACCAGCACATTGGAGACCCTAATACAGACCACTAGAATGGATCCACAGTGAAAATGGAGCGACGTGTCAGTGAAGGATGAACCAACCCAGAAAGTACGCCGACTATACGTTACAAGACGGGCAACTCTTCCGGCACATCCCCTGCAGATCTCTCGAGGAAGATACTGTACCGTGGAAGTTATGCGTACCAACAACGCTCCGACAGCGGGTGCTATAGGAGAACCACGACACACCAAGTACCGCGCACATGGGCATTCGCCGGACGGTAGCACGGATCGCCAACAGGTACTATTGGCCAGGTATGTTCCGCAACATCAGCCGCTACGAACGCCAATGCGAGTCTTGCCAAAAGTATAAGGAGGGACAACAGAAACCAGCACTGGGGGCACTCTATGACGAAATAAACGTTGGAACTGGTACGGCAGATGGGAACTCCCCCCGGATGCATTAGGCATTAAAAATAGTAAGGCAGAACATGGAACGGGCAGCTACAGACAAAGCGCGACATTATAACCTTCGGCGGAGGAAATGGACCCCCGAAGTCGGCGAACTAGTCCTTGTAAGACCTATCAAAGGACGTAGAGGGCTTCGCAGCAAAATTGGCTTCCAAATGCGACGGTGCGTACCACATTTTTTTATTTTTTTTTGCTGAAAGTCAAGCCAGAGACAGCTGACAGCAACACAAAACCAGGGCTTCACCCTGCCATCCCCTTAATCCGAACATAAGGCCATCCAACACTCCTATCCCCTTCGGAATAGTCAAGTTGTGAACAACGCCGAACGTCAGTCCCCACTCTCTCTGCACCCCACGCCCCCTTCCTCGTCCCTTTCACCACGTGCACTGTCTGCCCGCAAAGACTATATACGCCTGCTGCATCGGTTAAGTGCTATAACTGCCTTGGCCTATGCCACATCCATATGTGCTCTGGGCTTGCAAACAGAAATTTATGGACGGATACATTTATAGCCCCATGCTGTTGAAATCAGCCTCCTCCATGCCACACACGGCAATGGCGCGCTGAACCCCAGACTGCGGCATAACCTGGGACTAAGCCTACCTCCATCTAGGCAACCACATCCGTCGCTCACGCCCAGCATGCCTTCACCTTCCCTCCCGACACACTTCAAAATCCTACAGCTGAACGGAGATAACAGACTTAATGAAGTCGAACAATATTAAACAGGCCGCGAGACCAAACTGAACGCAAACTCGGACTTACGTACTCGTGATGGGTACAATGTGCATCGGAAAGAATGTCCCAGTGATGGGTGGCGGCCTTGCGTTTATCACATACCACACTGTACCGTATAATCTATTTGCCCCGGACATCGACCTAAGGGACTCTACCCTTGATTACCAGGGCATAGCAGTCCGGACAGGCGACGTCGACCTGCGAGTGATAATATATATATATAAAAAGACAACTCAACTCGGCATTCTGTACACTGAATGGAGATGCCCCCACTAGGGTGGCAGGTAACTGCCACAGCTCGCCAGACATCTCCATTTCAAGCGCGGGCCTAATCAACTGCGTAAACTGGCGGCCAATGCTCACATTAGCAGACTGGGACCGCTTCACGGACTTAACAGAGCACTCCTTCACAGACCTACCCACACAGACGGACGTACGCAAAGGTAAGAAAGAGTTTCTCAAAAACATCGATTCAGTCTAAGTCCGCTTCATCGCATACCATGACTTGGCAATGATAGAGACCCTAGAATCTTATTTGAAATTTTCTATATCAAAAAAGGGGGCGTGATTATCATCCGATTTCGCCCATTTTAAACACCAACCTGTGTACCAAAGTTTTACTCAACTTATGTTAATTTATGTGATTTTCGATATCGAAAAAGGGGGCGTGGTTATCATCCGATTTCGACAATTTTCAACAGCAGCTTACCTTGGTCAGAAAGTAGCCTGCATAACAAATTTCATGCAAATACCTCAATCTTTACTCAAGTTATGTTAATTTATGTGATTTTCAAAATTTTCGATATCGAAAAAGGGGGCGTGGTTATAACACGATTGCCATAATTTTCAACAGCAGCCTACCTTGGCCAGAAAGTAACCAACACACCAAATTCCATGCGTATATCTTGTGATTTATGTGATTTTCGATATCGAAAAAGGGGGCGTGGTTATGGTCCGATTTTACCCATTTTCAATACCAATCTAATCTGAACCCAAATAAGTACGCATGCCGAATTTGGTGAAGATATCTCATTATTTGCTCAAGTTATCGTGTTAACGGACAGACGGATGGACAGACGAACGGACATGGCTCAATCAAATTTTTTTTCGATCCTGATCATATTGATATATGGAAGTCTATAGTCTCGATTCCTTTATACCTGTACAACCAACCGTTATCCCAAGAAAGTTACAATACCCTTGTACTAGTACAAGTACGCTGGGTATAAACACGTGAGTATTCCGAATATTTTGTTTATGACAGAATTAGTACTGTAGTGGCATATTTCAAAGTATGTGTTAATTCTTAGTTTACATAAATAAAAAAAATTCGCTAAGTCGTGTACCTACGCGTCATGTTGTTGTTGTTGTAGTTGTTAGCAGTGCTTCGCCCTGCCCAAAGGGCCAGAACACTCCTAGTTGTCATCGGGCTCTTCTAACGGAAGTCCAAGGAAACGCGCTGTTTCAACAGGGTTGGACCAAAGTGATAAGGGAGTTAGAAGAGTATGTTCCGAAGAACACGAAAAGAGATGTTGCGTGTCGTGGGGGGCCATACCGCATGCAGGGCATGTGTTCGGTATGGTAGGGTTCAGTCTGGACAAATAGGAGTTCAGCCTATTGCAATATCCAGACCGAAGTTGAGCCAGCATGACTCTAGTCTCCCTCGGAAGGACACGTTCTTCCTCAGCAAGAACGGGTGGTTGGGCACCAATAACGGGGTTCACAGGCCGGGATCCGAGGGATCTGTCCACCGACTCAGTGTGGAGGTCCTTTAGGGCCCGCCTATTATCTCGCAGATCAAACGGCAACGAGATGTGATGCCGGATCTCATCATAATGCTTCTGGAGATGTTTCCTTATGTCTCTAGGGGGCGGAGTTTCATCCAATAGCTGTCGATTTGGATGACTGGGTCGGTGACAGTTCAGAAGGAACTGCCTACTTAAAAGTTCCGCATGCTCGCGAACGTTGAGCATTTTAGCCTCCTGGTGAAGGTGAGACTCAGGTGACATAAGCAAACAGCCCGTCGCGGTTCTGATTGCGGTGCTTTGGCAGACCTGCAGTTTCCTCCAGTTGGTGTCGTGAAGGTTTGGCGACCATATGGGCGCAGCATAATCAATAACCGGTCGGCCAATAGCCTTATAGGTGGCCAGTAACGTTTCTTTGTCTTTGCCCCAAGTACTGCCGGCCAGTGACTTGAGGATCTTGTTGCGGCTTTGTACCTTTGAAGCTATTGGGGTGGCATGATTAGCGAAGGAGAGGCTATTGTCGAATGTAACCCCTAGAATTTTGGGGTGGTTGACAGTAGGTAGTGGAACACCATCTACGTGGACATTCAACTCCTGCCCCATCTGCGCATTCCACGTGGTGAATAACGTCGCCGTAGATTTAGTCGGGGACAGCGTCAGGTTCCGCTCTGTGAAGAAGCGGGAAAGATCGCGCAGGTAGTCGCTTAGTCTGGTACAAAGTTCGTCCGTGGAAGGTCCTTTGCCCGTGGCCGTCACGGTGCAGTCGTCAGCGTACGAAACGATGGAGCCCCCTCTGGTGGAGGAGGGAGGCTCGAGATGTAGAAGTTAAACAGAAGGGGTGAAAGGACACCACCCTGCGGAACCCCTTGTCTAATCCTTCTAGGTCTACATCTCTCGTTTCGAAACTGCACTGACGCCAGCCGACCGTTTAAATAGTTGGCGGTCCATCGTTTTAGGCCGGCGGGAAGCGGTGTCTCCTCCAGGTCTTTAAGGAGTGTGGCGTGGTTGACTGTATCGAAGGATTTCGACAGGTCAAGTGCCACGAGAACCGTCCTGTGGTTTGGTTGGTGTTGGTTCAAACCGAAGTTAATCTGCGTCGTGATGGCGTTCAATGCCGATGTTGTGCTGTGATTTTTACGGAAGCCATGTTGATGATTGGCCAGCTGCAGGTTTGCAGTATAGTATGGGAGCAAGATAGCCTCTCACAACTTCACTACCGGCGAAAGGAGAGATATCGGACGATAAGAGCCTCCTTGATTCGGCGGCTTCCCAGGTTTTAGGAGGGGGACCACAGTCGCATGTTTCCAGATGTCTGGTATAACGAAGGTGGACAGTGAGAGGTTGAATATAGCCGCCAAGTACTTGTGCCCCTCGTGGCCGAGGTGTTTCAGCATCTTCATGGCAATTCCGTCGGGTCCGACTGATCTTGAAGGTTTAGCCTTCCTTATAGCTTCCTTAACCTCTGCAACGGAGACGACAATGGGCGCGGCAGTGTGTTTGTGTTTGTGCGCGCGTCGGATGGCTTTTCCCTTAGCCCTATCCGCAGGAGAATGCAGTATAAATTGCCGGCAGAATGCGCTCGCGCACTTCCTGGGGTCCGACTTGACGTTATCGCCGAAAGCAATGGCGACCTTGTCATTGTATTTGGTCGGGTTGGATAGGGCCTTGACTGTCGACCATAATTTGCCGACACCGCCGGAGAGGTTGCATGGCTCTAGGTGTTCTTTCCACTTTTTCAATTTATGGTCATTTATTCTTGGATCTGTGGGGCTCAAGAGTCTCACTTGGTCACGTTCTCTTGCCATTGCCGCTGCTTCCGCAGGGAAATTCGGCCGAATTTCCGGGATTCTGCCAGCAGGGATGAAGCGGCCAGAGGCTGAATCGATGACTTTGCGAAACTCTTTCTCACCTTTGCATACGTCCGTCGGTGTGGGTAGGTCAGCGAAGGAGTGCTCTGTAAAGTCCGTGAAGCGGTCCCAGTCCGCTTTACTGAAGTTGATGTACGTTCGTTTTTCTGTCGTTATGAAGTCGGACGGTCGTTCGATGTCTAGTAGGATGGGTAGGTGGTCTGATGCCAGTGTAAGCATAGGTTGCCAGTTAACGTGGTTGATAAGGCCCGCACTTGAAATGGAGATGTCTGGCGAACTGTGGCAGTTACCTGCCACCCTAGTGGGGGCATCTCCATTCAATGTACAGAATGCCGAATTATCTATTTGCTCTGCGAGTGCGTGCCCTCTGCTATCTGCTGGCAAGTTGGAGTGCCAGATATCGTGATGTGCGTTTAAATCACCTAGGATGAGGCAGTTATCGCCCCTTAGCAACGCACTAATATCAGGGCGATAATCACGGGGACAGCACGTAACAGGGGGAATGTATATATTTAACACTCGCAGGTCGACGTTGCCTGTCCGGACTGCTATGCCCTGGCATTCAAGGGTAGAGTCCCTGGGGTCTACGTCAGGGGCAAACAGGTTATACAGTACAGTATGGTGTGTAATGAATGCGAGGCCGCCCCCATGACCGCTGGGACGGTCTTTCCTATGTACATTGTACCCATCTCGAGTACGTAAGTCCGAGTTTGCATTCAGTTTGGTCTCCTGAATGGCGGCCAGTTTGATGTTGTTCGACTTCATAAAGTCTGTTATCTCCGTGATCTTTCCAGCTAACCCGTTGCAGTTCGGCTGTAGGATTTTGAAGTGTGTCGGGAGGGAGGGTGGAGGCATGCTGGGGGTAAGGGACGGATGCGGTTGCCTAGGTGGAGGTGGGCATAGTCCCAAGCTGTGACGCAGTCTAGGGTTCAGCGCGCCTTGGCCGATGTTGTGTGGCGTGGAGGGCGGCTGAGTACTGCAGCAAGGGGCAATAAATGCATCCGTCCAAAGGTTCCTGTTTGCGAGCCCAGAGCACATATGGATGTGGCACAGGCCAAGGCAGTTATTGCACTTAACCGACGCCGCAGGCGTATATAGTCTTTGCCGACAAACTGTGCACGTGGTGAAAGGTACGAGGAGGTTATGTTCCTGACCCACGTGCATGCTGGAAGTAGGGGGGGACGAGAGTGGGGACTGAGGTGAGGAGGGAGCAGCAAGGCTGCAGGTCGTGAAGACCGGGCCACTATTGTGGCCATTTGATGATGGTAGGTGCGGTGTGTGTGCGCCGGAGCGACGAGAACCGCGGGACGCGCTTGTGCGCGAGCAACATGGTGCCTCAAAAGTACTGAAAAAAGTACGGGTTCTGGGGATGGCAGGGTTAAGCCCTGAGCATCCAGATCTATGCAACCATCTCTTGCATTTACTGCATTGAACGGAATGTGAACGTTTTACATATATTTTCTTCCAGCAGACGCAGCAGATCCAGTCTCTTGGTCCGGGGTTGGATTCGATACCAGCCCGTAGCAAGAGACATTGGAGCAACCCTGCTGCAAGGGATGACAATTTAGGAGTGGGACTGGACAAATTGGACAGGGTTACACTGAAATAATTTTTAGTTTACATAAATAAAAAAAGTTTGCTAAGTCGTGTACCTACGCGTCATGTTCTTGCAATCTCCCTCTACATTCGCAACCAATTAAGAAATAACATAAAATTAAAAAGTGACATCGTCTATTAATTAAACCATAAGTGTTTTAATTACATCAATTACATAATTAATACCAAAACTCTGTTCCGGCAAAAGTATTTTGCGAAAAACAAGTTAGTCAGAGAGGTGCTCCAACTGCAATTTTGCTTTTGTATGTATGTACATACCAGCTGAATCGATATAGCAGCAACAACTTCTACAGATCTTTAAATTACATCAATCACATAATTAATATCAAAACCCTGTTCCGGAGAAAGTATTTTGCGAAAAACAAGTAAGTCAGAGTGGTGCTCCAACTGCATATGTATGTATTTGCTTTTGTATGCATGTGCTTGCCAGCTGACTCGTTACAGCAGCAACAACTTCTACAGATCTTTACATTTAGCGACATCTGTGTGTTACGGTTTACTAATAATGTTTTGAGTCCTGGAAAGCTGCCATCGGCGACACTTGTGCAAAGTTTCTCGAAGACTATAGTCGCGTTCCAGTTAGCTGACCTGGGTCGGATCACGGTCATAATTTAACAGGAAGTTGTTGCATGCAAGTTGTTTTAGTAAATAAGTGTGTATACATATGCATGTTTGCACTACTAAGCAAATAAGGGCTGGCTGTCACAAAATCTACTACAAAAAATCTACTACTACGGATCCGAATTTGACCCAGAAAAATATGAAGATCACAGTGTTTTTTTTGCATTTACATGCAAAATTTAATACAGGTCTGGGTTTCTGCTTAACTGGAACGCGACTTATAATTAAACTTCAATTACAGGGCTTTTAAAACAATTTCATAAGCCCCAAAATGTCTGCTGGTGCTGGTAAACATCGCGGTGAGGCTATGAGCTCTGCCGCGGAGCCTAAAACCCCTCGTATAAGCGAATCATCGTCAACCATTATACGCACTATGGAGCTACGCTTAACTAAAAATAACGATTTGGTTGAGAAACAAATTGGGCAACAATTTTTAGAGTCACAAAATAGGATTATGGAATTGGTAGCAAAACAAATTCTTGAGTCGGAAACCAGAATTTTGGAGGTTCTTTGCAGCAAATTCGAAAAGAAGTTTGATAGTCTTCGGCGTGATTTGTCTGACTTGAACGAACGGGTTACTCGCTTGGAGACTGCATCAGAGAGGGTTACAGCTCTTGAAGCGGAGGTTGATTTGCTAAAAACGTAGGTTTCGAGGCAGGGAAATCGTGCAGCCGCATGTGAAATCCGAAAACTTACAAAATGTTGTGGAATCCGAAAACTTATAAAATCTACACAACCATCTCTGTTTTGCTCCAAACCTTCAACCACCCGAAGAGAGAGGAACTTATTACTCAAAGCCGTACCTGATTATCGGCGTCTTAACAAAGCTGACGGGTTATGTCTTACGCATGAGGGAGTTAACTCAGAAGCTCGCATCTACACAAACGAGTCTTTAGACCCATTGCTATCTTACCATTTCTATCAAAAGTTATGGAGCGTATCATGCATAAACAGATTATGTCATATGTTCATGCAAACTGACTTCTCAAGGACCACCAGTTGATTAGGTTTTACCTACTCGACAGATCGTAGGCTGTATGTGCTGGAGGCAGAACGTCTAATTTCGTACCTGTGCCCAGGGGGGTTCCACAAGGTTCAATCCTGGACCCTTTGTTGTTTGTACTATATGTTATTGACTTGCCTAATACCCTGCAACATTGCAATGTGCATATTTATGCTGACGATGTCCAATTGTACATGTCCTGTTTAAATCTTCAAATGGTTTGTCAATTAATCCTGAAAAATCTAAATGTATTGTCATTCGCAGAAAATCCTTTAATACGCAAGACCTGGATAGAGTGATGCTGGGCGGTTCTGTTATATAATATGTTGATACTGCGAAAAATCTCGGTTTAGTATTCAAAAAACTCTGACATGGAATAATCACATTTTTAGTGCAATTGGTAAAGTGTATGGAATGCTCCGCACACTATGGCTAGCTCAGTATTTCACTCTTTTACACATCAGATTTCTTCTTGCTAAAGCGTACTTGATACAAACGCTACTGTATGGTTGTGAGTTTTATGCTGGCTGTGACTCTTTATGTATGTAGAAACAAGCTTAATGTTATTTATACCAACATAGCCAGATATGTATTTGGGCTAAAACGATCTGACCATGTGTCTGCGTATGCTGAAAAATTGTTAAACATATCCTTCGACAATTTGTTAAAAGTCAGAACTCTGCTGTTCATACACCAAATTATTCATATAAAGGAACCGAAATATTTATAGGTGTGTTTGTCTAATAGTTTAGTAAGAACTATCCAGTAACGAAGTTTTTCTCTCTTCTGTCAGATTCTCTCTCAATGAGAGATGATTGCTAATTTTTACGCGAACGCGAAATTTCCAAGTTTAGCTGTCAGCTGATCCACGGTTGCAGGTCATACAAAATCCAGCCGTGAAAAAATATAATTTTAATTTGATTTTCGCGCATTTTTATTAAAAAATGTAAAACAAAGGAAATCTCACGGTCGAGGTATCCCCTGGCACGCTAAAATAGTCAAGATGGTTAAGTAAATTAAAATATTTGCTAATAACTAAGTATTTACTTTGCTTTTGCTTTTTTTTTATTAATTTAATTAAATATTGCCCCGTTGCAAAAACTAAAATTTATTTGTTGACAAAATCAGCTGTGCCAAAATCAGCTGATTTTAGTGATTGCTAATTTGTGCTGGCTGAAATTTATCCAGTAAGAATTATCAAGTTCTCGCAAAATGAATTGTCATTTTTCTCTATCAATTCCTTTCTCCTTACTAGATAATATTACATCGCGAACGGAAAAATATCACAAAACAAGATAATTTGTACGAATTCGTACGTCTTTGGATCTCACTACCAGCCAGATTAATGCTTCTTACAAATCCACTGCTTTTTAGAAAAGAAGTAACCTATTTTTACAATAACTGCTAATTATTCCAACTCTATTGTATATCGACAGAAACACTGCAAAACCCCGTAAGTCACTATTTTTCCAAAAATAAGGTTCTGAGCCTTTTCAATAGATCCTAATATTGCGCGTTTTGAAATGTGGTCAAAATCGGGTTACAACTTCCCGCTTCTTTCCAGTGGTGAAATGTAATAACCGTCGCTCATATACATACATACGTTATAAATATCACAGTTTTTTTCCTCTCCTGAAAACTTTTTGGTTTTGAACATACAGGGTTTTGCAGTGTGGCTGTCGATATGCATTTTCCTCATTTCCTTATTACAGTCATAGAGTTATTCAATTATTGTTATTTCCTTTTCCACCCAGCTTTCCAGTTTTCCTTTCTTCCCCTCTTTATGGTAGCACTCTTAGAACATTTAACCTTAATTTTAATTGTATCATACGTGACTGGCACTGTTAATAATTTTTTCCGAAATTGTTGTGCTAGGGTGACTGATAATAAAAATTTGATTTGATTTGATGTTGAAACACTGTGGTCCCCCTCCTAAAACCTGGGAAGCCGGCGAATCAAGGAGATTCTTATCGCCCGATATCTCTCCTTTCGCATTCGCTGAAACGGTATCTTATGCACTGATGAACACTAGTGAACAGTCACACTTTTAAGTAAATCAGCGAGTAGTGGTGGAGGAAAGGCGACCAATTCCATTAGACTGAATTTATTGAGTGACAAATATGTTAAGGAGAGTAGAGTAAGGAGTAACAGCTCAACCTAATATAAACGCACAGCGTTTGCGGACGCACAGAAGTCTATACGCAATTATTTGAGTAACCTAAATTAAAGCCCGTGCGTTGCTTTTATTGGTCTAAATATGAATAGTTTTATAGTATATAGAAGGTCAAATTTGTGTTTACAACATTTGGTTGACGTTTTAAATTCAGATATTTGTCTTAAACAGTTCTCTAAAACAACGAAAATGATAAAACAATAATTTGTAAAATTACCTCAATTTAAAACGTCACGCACAAAAATCTTGGATTTTGAGTTAGCTTTTAGCGCACGCAATTCTATTTCGGTTACTCTCATACAAGTTGTATGGGCATGAGACAAGTTTGACAGAAAACTCACGCTGTGCGTTTATATTAGGTTGAGCTGTAATGGTAAAATCATATGTTAAATATATATACAACGTATATGTATATATTATATGTAGAGATTATACAATGTACAATATACATATACACTGATGTGTAATATTCCACCTTCATTAGCATGTTCTTGTTAGGTATGTTCGAGCCATAGTTATAAGTTAGTCCATCACCGCTAGTACTATTGAAAAGGAATTAAGGAAAGATGAGTTGAGTGATGTACGAAAAAGGACATGTAACCAGTGATGTATCGAAAAGGACTCTGGGATCGCTTTCTGGTACTAAATGGCTTTTCACATTAGACTTGAAAAGCCGCTACGGGCAAGTGAAGATAAAGAAAGGACAGCCTTCAGCGTTGGAGAACTGCTTTGGCCTACAAACTTTGCAATGCTCCAGATAGCTTTGTGAGACTTACGGATCATTTCATTTCATTTTCATTTTTATTGAGAATTTTTCTTTTTCTATCTATTATATATATAAGCAAAGTTACAAATAGCAGGATAATAAATAAGGAAGTTTATCACTATGAAGTATAAATAACGAATGCATAAAAATATGTGTATGATATATATATAAGAAAAAGGTACGATATTTTTTATGTTAAGCTCAACAATGACATACCTCTCAAAATTATTAACACATTAGTGCGGGGCAGTGGGGTGACTGATAAATATTGAAATTAAGTTATAATTTTTTTAATTTAGAAATTTTTTAAATAATTGCACAACTGCAACTATTAGAACGGATCAGGTACTTAAAGGATTGCATTAGAAAATATGCTTGTGTCCCGATGACCCCGATAATGGTGGCAAAAAGCTGTTACGAGCACTTAAAAACATCGGGGAAAGTTTACAAAATATTTGGTCCTGGTCTTAAATTAAGTCCCAAAAAGTGTTCCTTGTTTAAGAAGAAAGTAAGGCTTCTACGGAGGTCATTTTCACTCCTAAGCAGGGCCGTGCGCAAGAATTCGCCTTGGGGGGTTTAATTTAGATTTGCATTCGCATACATTTTTCACTAAGTTAAACATATTTGCTGAAACAGATACCTAGACCCATATATCACAAATTTAAATGTTCTTTAACTTTCCTGAAACTGCATACTCTGATGCCTAAAATTATACCCAAGAAAATTTTTTTGGTTGTACAAATTTTTCTGTATTTGATAGAGAATTGGTGATATGATGGCATATCCCAGCTAACTAAAAGTGCAAAAAAAAGACTCCTTTCGGAGCCATAAAACGCTCATTTCTCAGAACTTTACTCTCCAAAATGAGCTTCTTTCGGAGCCCAAATGGAGCGAAAAATCGATCTACGCGGTCACTCCAACGAAGTCATAAGAAACAGTCCGAAATGAGTCCGATTTCGATGAATTTGAAGCGTTTTTTGGCTCTTTCTAAATGAACTGCGGAGCCTTTTATTGGTGCTTTTCTGAACCTTTTTCGGAGCCTTTTATTCCTCCATTCTGAGGGTTTGTGGAGCCTTCTCAGACGCCTTTCGGAGCCCTTTAATTGGTGCTTTTCTTTCATTCATATATTCATTTTCACTCCTAACTATTCTGCCGTCACCAACTCTGACTTTCTAAATTATCCCTATGAGCTACATGGGAACAATTTAATTAATTGTCCAACTATATGCGCCAATGATGCTCTTATTTATCTGAAAACCTTTAAGGAACCTTTTAAATGCGGACCTGATAGGATTCCTACATGCTTCTTGAAGAAGTGTGCTAACAATATTTACCAACCCCTTACCAATTTGTTCACTCTTGCACTAAAGTGTGGTGTTTTTCCAAAAGCATGGAAAGAGTCGTTTCTTCTACCGCTTCATAAAATCGGAAGCAAGGCTTCTATAGAGAACTATCGGGGCATAGCAAAGCTTTCTGTCATCCCAAAAGTGTGTGAAGCTATTGTTACCAATCAGCTTACGAATCCTATCTCTACCTTGATTTCCGACTGTCAACACGGGTTCTGTAAGGGAAAGTCCACCGTTACAAACTTACTTGAATTTACTTTGATTTCAGCAAAGCTTTCGATAAAGTGTGTCACTCTTTACTTATTCATAAACTGGATCAGTTGGGTTTCCAGCCGGGTCTCAATCGCTAGATCTCTTCTTACCTTAGCGACGGAGCACAAAAAGTAGTGTTTAAAAATTGTGAATCCGATGTTATTTATGCCTCCTCAGGAGTTCCTCAAGGAAGCCATCTTGGCCCGATTCTGTTCTTGTTGTTTATAAATGATATTTCTACAGTAATATAATTTTCGAAAATTTTAATGTATGCCGACGATGTAAAGCTTTTTATGTCATTCGAAGAAGCTTCAATCAGATCTAAATACACTTGTTACTTGGTGCGATTTAAATTATATTATTATCTAAAGAAATGTTTTAACTGCCATATTAACGTAACAGTCAATAAAGCTGGAGCCGTTCTAGCATTTGTTAAACGATGGTCTAAAGAATTTAGCGACCCTTATGTAACTAAAACTCTTTACTACATTAGTCAGACTGATACTTGAATACGGTTCTATCGCTTGGAATCAGTTCAAAAACAATTTTTACTATTTTCCTTAAGAGATCTTCACTGGGATCCCTTGCATAATTTGCCATCGTATACGAGTCGCTTAAAACTAATTAATCTTCACAGCCTTTCTAGTCGGAGGGAAATGCTTAGAATTGTTTTCATGATTAAATTACTAAATGGTTTAATCACAAGCCCGTTTGAAGTGAACTTCAATGTACCTTCTCGTCCATCAAGACATTTTAAACCACTTATCTTGAAAGAGTGCCGAACAAATTTTGAATTAAATGAGCTTTTTCGTTGTTTGTGTCAAGATTATAACTCTCGTTCTGGTACTTTTGATATTTCAGACTCACTATGCAGCATAAAAAAGTCAATTCTTTCTATCCTAAATACATAGCAACATTTTGCTTTCATATCCTTTGATTCTTATCTTTATTCTTGACAATAACTATCCGCTGTCAACTAATTGTTTATTAATTGTGTAATCTATTTTTTACCTACCTTACTTAGCTGATGAGGTTTTCTCTGTAGCTGAGCAGTTTTAGATCTCGACGATTAACAAACCAAAGCCTTTCAAAGACTCGGCACGAAAGAACAATTCGCGCGTATTGCGGATGCGCTGGTCGGGCGGGATATGGTGGATAATCCGTTGGGAATTATTATTGTTATTATTATTATTATAAATAATAAAAAATAAGGTTAATGAAGTTTTATTGACACTATTCGGAAAATATGAAATGTGCTATGTTTATTTTCCACAGACTATTGATAAACGTCCATGAAAAATGCGATCTTTATCTTCTGTTAGGAAAAATAAAAAAAACCTCAGAAAAATTTTGAAAACATTCAAATAATTGAACGTTGTCGCTCATCTGCTCTCTAACGTTCATTTTCTCACAATTCTCTTTACGCCTACAATAAAAAGGGTCAGAAAAGACTCGAATTCTTTCATATAATTGAGCCTTGCAGTTCATTCGCTCTGTTAATTGAAACTGCTCACTGTTTTCATCGGTAAAATTTAAGAACAAAAAATGCTCCTAACCCTACACAACTTTGTAATTTCGGAAAGCTCCAAGTGTAATTCAAAGTGCGGGACTTATGTGTTGGCCAACCTTATTCTTTACAACTTTCACCAATTTCTTCTTCCGTAAAATTATTTTAACTAATTTTGTCAAAAATTATTAGTCAAGATTCAATACAGGATTTATAAACTGTATTTTGAAAATTTTTGTAAAATCATTGCTACTTAGATTTGGCCATGGGGGGGGGGGGGGGTTTGACCCCCAAAACGCGCACGGGCCTGCTCCTAAGGAAATTCCGGAGCCGTGCATGATTGACCAAGACCGAAGAATTGTGATTTTTTTACAAAGTTTCCTTGGGCTATGCACGTTCTTTCGCCGATTTATACTTAATTCCGCCTGCATAGATAGTAGTCTTATTGAGCTTTCCAGGAAAAACATAAGGTTTGAATGGGAAAAGGATCATGAGGTGGCTTTCCAAACCTTGAAGGACTGGCTTTGCACAGCACGAAAATCCAGACCTTATACTTGTGATCCAAAGAAAGTCCTGTTGCCAAGTCATATTAATCACATTGGAATAGTTTGAATTTGGAATCAGTTATTTGCTTAGAATATGGGGGAGTGAGGATGGGCAACGTAAGCTGAAAGTGATCCCGTGCAAGAAAGTCCCAAAGGTTCTAAATAAATAAAGTGGCGGTTCAAGCAGAGTTCATCCTCGAGTCACTAAGACCTTGGAGAAAAGCAGGCACGGATTCTATTGGGTTGGTTGTCGTCAATCAGTTGTAGAGTGGATTGGCAACTGTGAGGTGTGCATCAAAGCAAAAGCACCAAAATCCAGTAGTCACGCGCAGATGAAGCAATATAACTTAGGTGAACCATTTGATCGGATTCCCATGGAAGAAGCTGGTCAATTGGTATTTATGGACTACACATTTCAGCATTTGGCAAGAGGCGTACCCTATTCCAAATCAGGAGGCAGAAACCAAATCACAAGTGTTCACTAAAAATTGGGTAATGAAGGAATTTCGAATCAACTGTATTCCATGAGATGTGCAAGGCATTGGGTATTGGAAAAACTCAAGTAACTGCACTGGATCCTTAGTTAGATGGCACGATTAAAAGCTTCAATAGAAGTTTGGAAGAACACATAGATTGGGATAGTAACATCTCCTTGGTCGTGAGGCCATATTGCTCTGAAGTACAGAAATAATAGGACAGACTCCTGTAGCCCGATTGTGGAACTTTTAACGGCTCGCCGACTGGCGTGATTTTTAATTCCAAATTTTCGCAGGGACTTTTTTTTAAATAATTTTTAAGACTACATAGTGCTATAAAATTAAAATTTGGAATTGAATCGCACAACTTTTTTTCTTTTTTTGAAAAGAGAAATAATGTCAACTGCCGTTATTTCCATTTGCGATTCGAAATAACGTCAATTGACACAATTTGCAGTGATCTTGTTGCCTGTCACCTTAAAATACTCCCATAGGACTACTCAATGGAGTATGCAACAGCAAAGCGAGGGAGGAAGTATTTTATCCTTGAACGAACACCTACTCCATCTTTCGCTTTACTGTAGGATACTCTATAGAGTAATCTTTTACCAGCATTTTCAAAGTACTCCAACGTCAATTGATGCTATTTCCATTGACCTTGTTGCCTGTCACTGTGGAAAGTACTGTCATGTAAAGGGAATCGCCATGTTAATTGGAAGACTTTTTTATATGTAGGGATGGTGTTGGATTATGGAGCGGAGTATTTCGGGTTTATAACGGGTAGTGGCCGGAGTGTTATTAGGGTTTGTGATGTTCATGCTGAACTTGCATTTTGCATTTTCTCTGGATTTTGGCATTTAGCCGCAAATTGTATCATTTACCATACAAAATTTTTACCCTTAAATGCAACTTTAGTTTTGAATTAGTATTATAAATGCAGAAATCAACAACCTCAACAAAATGTGTGTAAACCATCAACATATAACTCGAGCTGCTAAATGTGCATTTGCTGAATGTGGCACCATGAACGCTTTTTCGAAACCAATGTCCGAAATATTCGGCTGACTTCACCAAATTCGTCCCATTCAGACAAATTGCACGAACCAAACACAGCTAACCTTTCCAGCTGGACCACTTTCATCTTATTCTGTGGCCTTCGCATAGTTTCTATGCGATATGGGCAAATCCCAAACAGTGTTACATTTTTGCCAAAAAAAAAAAAAATTTAACATCGAAGCACAAGAATAACCTTTTTTCTGGTTATTGGTAGATAAAGAGGAGCTTAAATTTATCAGCGTAATTCGTTTTACACAATGCCTCAAAAAGATATAGTCAATAGATCCAAGATTATATACATAAATTCAAGTCGCAGTGTTTCGAATACATTTATTTAAACCATACTGCACCGATTTTGTTGAAATTTTATCAACGTGTAGAGATACCTATATGAAGGTTATATTTAGGCAAAAAAATTTTGATACCCGCCACCCGGTTTCGGAGATATCGTTAACAATTTAAACCCGAAAAATCGTCAAATATTTTTTAAAGCGCAGTTGTTTATTCAATAACATTAACACTTTCCCTCCGATCACTTTGAAATTTTAGCAACATACCGATATATAAACGGAGAATAATTTGGAAAAACGGTTTTGGATATATTGATAAAAGTAAAACCCGGAAAATCCTTAAATATTTTTGATAACTTAGGCACTGCTTTACTGATTATGTTAAAAGTTTAGAATTATGTAGATATTTATGTAAGGTATATATAAGTAAACTTGTTTTGATACCCGAAACCCGGTTTTTGAGATATACTCAAATATATGAAATCGGGTAGAAAAATGTTCTACCTGCAATATGGGTATCAAATAAAAAGTACTGAAGAGAGCTTTGACGTACTATGGTTCTCATATCGATATTTCTACTTTTCCAGAAGTGTATTCCGATATCCGGCCAATCCTTTCTTACCTAGTGGTCCTTACGAGCTCGGCTATCCCATTTGCAGAGAAAGCAGCAGTGCTTGGTGTAGCCACTTTGTAGACCGCATAGCATTGCAACGACTTTGACACCAGAACATATTATCCAATCATGCTCTTCATATTTGATAAATTTTAGTATTTTTTGCATTTCCTCGTGGTTTCCTTTGCATTTACTGCATGCGCGATCGGGATAGAAGGCTTTTTGTAACCAATATGCAATAATACAGCCTTTAAACTCAGTTTATTGCTGTCTATGAACAATCGCCACTCTTTTGAATCACATGTTTGACCAAACTCTTTGAATAAACCAGGAATGTCTTTGCAGTAGCACATACTGTCTTTCTTGGTGTAGTGTTTGGAAAATGGTTCGTGACGAGTTCTACAATATATCACCTTAACATCGGATGACACAAATTTAAATTGTTGCATACGAGAGGTGGATAGTTCCAAATCTCTTATCCAATGATTAAATTGTGCTTGTGACAGAACGTTTCTCTAGTTTCCCATGCGAAATTCAGTACAACTTGATTCGCCGCACTCAGATATTGCTGTTGACACTGAAACTGGATCCGCAACTGCCGTTGAATGTAGTACTGGTAATGTTTTTCAGCATTTTTAGGTTCAATGCCAAAATACTTGGAGTATAAAGTTTTGAAATGATCTTAGAACACTCGGCGTCGGCTTATCATAGTATATTGGCCACACCTGAAACAGAACATATATGGATTGTTATTACACTCAAATTCTCGCGTCCTTTTACTCATTATCACTTTCTCCGGCGAGCCTTGCATATGTTTTGAAGTTTCAAGGCGCATTAACTCATATTTATACTCGGAACAAGAATAAAATTGAAAAAATCAAATCTTACCTAGACAGAAAGGTTCCTTTTTATACGAAGCCGGGAAAAGAAAATGCTACCTGCTTTCTGTGTCTTATAATTTAGAAAATCTACCTACATACTTACCCATAAGTGCCGGAAATACATGTTTATAACTACATGCCTACTAAACGCCTGCAACGAATCATCCGTTCGCCCTTTCAAGCCACTCGCAAATATTTGTGTGTCTTGCTATGCACAACAATAACACGCGATATGAGCCGAACTGCTTGTAAGCAAGCAAGACGTCGCATCAGACGGCACTGCAAGCATTTAGAAATGAGTGTTTGTTTTGTGGCTCGTTTTATGCTTAACTCGAAAGGCAGTTGAGTCGGTTGACAATTGATTCGAAAGGCAATAGTTTCATATTCAACTCCAACCGTTTGCTTACAGTTTGTCTCTAATCTATTTCAAAACGTTACACTGCAGGTTTCTCCAATGGTACTTCTTTAAAAATAATTTCGCTAATTTCTTATGAAAATGTATGTAGGAATACAATACAAATATTGTAAACAAAAGTTTAGAATTAAGTGCAAAATTCAGGAAAATTCAGCGAATTATTAGGAAATATTTGAGATTGTTACTAAGAATTTTTAGAGCGTTTGCGAGTATGCAAATTTGTAGTTTATTGACTTTTAGTATGATAAGATAGCAATCTTAAGCTTCTGATTTAATTACCCGATTTTTGGCAATTTTTTTTAGCCGAAATGCTAAGGTCGATTTTTTTTATTGGCTAGAAAACAAATTGCCAAAAATCGGGTAATTAAATCAGAAGCTTAAGATTGATATCTTATTACACTAAAATTCAATAAACTACAAACCTGCATGATCTGAAAAACTCAAAAAATCCCACTACGATCGTAAAAACCGGTAATTAAAGAATCCCACTAATGGTATTTTTCTCATGATTTGCCTTTCTTCTTTCATATTTTTTTTTAATGAGTAACGGAAAAATTGGTATGCATAAATTTTGCATCTTAACACATAGTATGCGGACAATTTAATCTTTCAAGCGTATTTAGCATACCTAATCATTGTTTAAAATATATGAAAGGTTTTTAAGGGAAGACAAAAGCGAAAATAGCTACCTGCTACTGCCGGGTGAATTCGCAATCCCTCTTGCAAGTATGTCCTTTGTGTTTATTTAGTTAACTAGTTTAGACACCCAAATTTAAAACAAATAGTCACCGTTTATGCAATTCTTCAGTTGTTCAAGCGCAATAAAAAATCTACCTACTGCTGTTTATCCTTAACCAGCCCATTCAATACAAAGAGTTCGCAAATTTCTATGACCATACCCATCTACATACATATGTAAGTACATTTATATGAGTATTTACCAAAAAAATAGGAAGCAGGTAGTATTATTTTGTGTATGTTGCTTTAAGCAAATTAAACTATTTACACATGTGAAATCAGCACAAACCCGTCCCATAATAAACGCTATACATAATGAATTTCGGCCCTGGCATCTTTTTCTTAAAGCCCTAGCACAAAACCTACCCAGCAAATGTAACTGCAATAAAAATATAAATGTACAAATATATATTTATTTATAGTTACTTTTTAGAAAATGTAACCGATTTCTGGCTGAATATGTTGTCTGTATGATTACACGCTATTTTATCTGCACAAAAATGCTTTTTTTTCTAAATTTTTGCAGGCATAATTAAAACCAAAGAACAAAATTAGTTTAATCAGGTACATTTGTACTTATTTTTATTCCTTATAATGTAAGTACATATGAAGATAAACATATCAGGTAATAGAGCATTGATAATGCTTATAAAATACACAATAATAAAATTTACTTACACCTCCTTCCATCTGAGCGTACTCTTCTATTATAGCTTGTTATGCTTAAAAAAGACTGACCGACAGCTACGATTTAATTGCATGCACCGAATGACGCGAGTTATTGCAGCATTAAATGGTGTTGTTACTGTTATATCGCTCGTCACTCGAAAGACAATAATAATCGAAATAGATCAAACGACTCAACACGAGACCTGCTTCATTGCCGCTCAACTCTTGTTCTCGTTTGCTGTCGTGTGAGTGCTGATCGTTTGCCCAAACGAATCAAAACAAACATAAGCAATAACACCGAATCACAGTGTGTGCATAGAAAAGCGAATCAGCTTGTGCAGTACTTTAATGCCTACAGCATGTTTCGAACCCAACCACTCTTCCTTTCGATGCAACAACTCTACCTACTATAAAACAATTCGAGTATTAAAAGTACTATTTGATTTATTTCAAAAAAAAGTATTATCACTGCTATGGTGTTATACGTTTATCCGGATAATATCCCTTTTACACTTTATACCTTTAATATATGTAGGTATGTATGTATATGTACATATATTGAGGTTGCACAACCTGGGTATTTTTATTTGATCGTTTATAACTTACGTAGTTTTGCATCGATTTTCTTCGATTATAGCTTATCTGTTTTCTAATTAAACAGAGCTTTACGTAAAGAAAAAATATCTGGAAAAAAGTTGTGGTTTTGGAATGCTGCCCTCGCAAAGAGTAATTTTTTTCATATTTTTTCATAAAAAAAAAAACAAAAATCTGAAATGATATCTAGAAAACTATCTGGTTGAGCAAAAAAGATTTGATTCTGTAACCCTTTTGCAATTGCTTGATCCGTTCGTGAGATATACGTAATTAAAGAGAGCCGTCGTTTTGGTTTTTTCGAATAACGGTACATTGAAAATATCTCGAAAACGGTACCATAGAATCAAAAATGAACTCGATTTTCGAAATCAGGAGGTGGTTTTACACACGAATTTCACAACGGCGTCTTTGGTAAATTTTGGCCGTCGTCCAGTGTTAGTATTCGAATTTTTAAATGCCTACTTTCTTGCACATTTCTTGGAACACAGCTGATTCGAAGTTCCTGGTCTTGCCATATGCTGAAATAGTCCATAACTACCAGTACCTATTTATTTCCGCTGCTAGAAGGGAATGGACCAGCTACTTCCGTGGCAATCCTTTCAAATTTTGCATCGTTGCCCGTGCCTACTGGAATTCGGTCCTTTTGCTTAGATGCCACCTCACAGTTACCATACCACTCTGCAATCGATTGACGACAACCAATAGAAATTGTGCCTGGTTTTCTCCAAGGTCATGGTGACTCCAATATGACCTCCGCTTGAACTGACACGTAATTAAGTGGGAGCATCTAGCAGTTTCTTCTTTGGGATGATAATCAGCATACGAATACATTGACCATTCTCACTCTCCTATATTCGATCAAACAACCGGATACCAATTGTAAACTGTTCCAATGTGCCTAATATGACTTGGCAACAAGACTTTTTGCTGATGTCTTCTATCTTGTATTTCGTTTCTGGATCTTCGCGCTGACACTTCCTTAAGTATATCCCATAGTCATCAGCCGCACATTTATAATGGCTTTCGGTATTCAAAACTGATACTTTTCCTAGAAAGTTCAATAAAATTACTCTACGCTGGCGGAATTCGGTACAAATCGGCCATAATACATGCCTTGCCTAAGAAAACTTCGTAAATCATACCAATTTTTCGGTCTTGGTCAATCATTCACATCTTTGGATCGTGCCTTAGCCTTCAAGGAACAGTTCTTGGGACTTTATTTCAGACCGGCACCAGTTATTTTTTGGAACTCCTCCTCCAAGCTCTTTGGGCCACTATCACTCATTTCTTGTATAATTTCCCTTACCATTTGTCATTTGGTGGCACGTCCATATTTTTATAGCTCATGATCTTGTTCTGCATGTCGATCTTTATACCTATGACATGGATGTCTTCACCAGTGGCCGTACGCACCTTTGCTCGATGCAATGGTCTCACCTAATTGTTGACTAAATCAGATGGAATAGTGGAAAGAGATTCTTCCGTGTTCACAGTTAGTAAATGCTCCTTTCCGTCCACATATATTCCAACAGAATGATTACTAGACAGATTTTACGGGGGCCATTTCAGGCCCCTTTCGGCTGGCTCGATTTAGTTTAACGCCAGATTTGGATGGGAGGTTTGCTTATCTTCTTCAGATCTTGCGTTCACTTGCACTGCTGGAATTACAGGACCAAGTGCCACAACAACGTGATATATGGCCAGGTTTTCCGTAGTTGAAGCATTAAATGGACCATTAGTTTTCATCTGTATTCCGTTCAATGCCTCCAAAATTTTGTCTGCGCAAGCCGGAATTTCCATTTCTACGCGAGGCTGTTTCTGAAAAGCGTTTGGGCACTTAGGACCGTTTACTGAATGTCTTGTGACGATAAACATTATCATAATAATAATATTATGATAACCTAATCATGGCTTGGCTTAGAATGACATATTCGTTTACACAAAAGTCTGATTAAGTCATTATGATATAATTGGTCATTGTGAACGTTTTGGGGTAGAAATTCCCAAAATTTGGATTATGAAGGCATACATAATAGTTAAATGCATAGTATATATTGAATAGTAGTGCAACTCACAGCTGATTGCCAAAAACGCACATAAACACACGCACAGTTCGCGACACATTATTTCAATACATACATTTGTCGCACATGTTGTTTTTGGAGTTGAGCGAGGCTCCTAAGAAAAGTGAATAAAGTATATAAAAGGTGCAAAAAAAAAACCCAAGTTAAGGAAGATATACTATACCTGGTAAGTCATCCTGTTCCGTTGCGTGATTGAAAGCCCTGAAATACTGTGTTTGCGAGTTTTGTGCTGAATTTGTATAATTTTAATACAATTTTACTTAAATTTCGCATTTGCATATTGGAAGGATTGCAAAAACGAGACAATTAATATCAACAAAACTTTTCATAAAAAGTGTCAAATACAGCTGATCTTGTCACCCAAAGGTGGGAACAGATCGCCTGGGCAATAGTGCTGCCTATTTAGTGAAGATACGAACCTTCTGTCATTCGGCCACTAGGGGTAGGATAAATTTTTTTTAAAATAAAATAAAAGTAATAATAATAGGGGAAAATCTCCTCAAGGAATAATAATAACATACAAAAGTAATTATAATAATAATATAGTTAAAAAAAAAAGAAAAAAAACAGAAGGTTACCAAAGAAAAGTGTCGACTAACAGGAAGGGTGTCGTTGCAGTGTTCGCAAAGGGCTGATCCAAGCCGCAGACATACCAAAGCGACCAAGAGCGAGGATATGGATCCCGCGCATGAAAATTGACAGCGGGACGCTGTTAAAGTATTTGCAGGCTCACAACCTCGAGGTGCCTATGTATGGCTGGGTGGTCATAAAGGCAGAGGCATCTCAGCGGAACAGCCTCTCCTTCGTCCTCCTCATTAATGAGGAGAGTATTGGTCCGCTGGAGAAGGCGGAATTCGCCTTGAGATTCTGCATTCGTCTGGCCAAGGTGAAAATATTGCGGGGTCCTCAGGATGATGAGGGCCCGGATGCTGTCGACGACACCAACCTTTCCGTTTTCCTGGTGGAGGAAAACGTAGACATCGCCCTTGTTCAGGAACCCTGGGTGTGGAACACCAACATTAAGGGGCTCTCCATAAAGGGCTACAACATTTTTTACAAGCGCGAGGATGGTAAGCCTAGGACATGCGTTCTTGTAAAATCTAAATACAATGCTTTTCTTGTTTCTTCCCACAGCTATGCCGATTTGACCACAATTTCGCTGGAGGCAGCTGACGGAGTCAGCATGGTGATTGCCTCCTCATATATGCCGCATGAGGGGGATGCTCCACCGGAGGAGATCCGCAGGTTGATGCAGACAGTCGGAGCACGCAATATAATTGTTGGATGCGACGCCAATTCCAGGCACTCCGTATGGGGGAGCACGGAGATTGATACCAGGGGTGAGTCACTTTTCGATTTTATTTTGAATAATAACTTAGTAGTTTGTAACCGGGGTAGTACTTCTACTTTTGTCTTCCCAAGCACTGATACATTTAGGAGGTGGGAAGAGGTGCTGGACATTACGCTACTCAGCGGAAATAGCAATATTCGGGTAGAGAATTGGAGGGTATCAGAGAGGCAATCCTTTTCTGACCACAGGATGATCCTTTTGATATCATTTTGAAATTAGATAACTCTATTCCTCACCTTAACCCAAGGAGGACAAACTGGCGAAGGTTCGTCAGAGTAGTGAGCAATAAGTTAGGTAGTCAACCTTTGCAGGAATTACTGTCAGTGGAGGAGCTTGATGCTAAAAGTAGTAAGCTGGAGAAGGCCATGGGGCCGGCTCTAAGGATAGCTTGTCCAACTAGTTTTAGCAAAAAAGTATATCCTCCCTGGTGGAATTCAGACCTTTTCGAACTCAGGAGAGAGTCTAGGAGACAATTCAACCTGAGCCGTTCTACTGGCAACTGGCTGCCATACAAGAATAGTCTAAGATGCTATAAAAAAGCGATTCGGAAGGCAAAAGAAGGATCCTGGAAGGACTTTTGCACGTCCATCGAATCCACAAAGGAATCTTCGAGACTTGGGAAAATTCTCTCAAAGGAAAAAGTTTGCCCGTCGTTTTTACGGAAAGACGACGGTTCGTGGACATGCAGCTCGGCGGAAACCTTGGATCTTCTTGTAGGAACACATTTTCCAGGCTGTGGGCCTAGTCAAATGGAAGGTAAAGAGTACACTGGTGTACTGCCGTCTCTTTGTCTAATAAATGAGCTTATAGCAACCAAAAAGATTGAATGGGCAATCAACAGTTTCTCACCGTACAAATCCGCGGGGCCGGATGGTATTTTCCCAGCCATGTTACAAAAAACCAGCTTGCTGGTAATACCCTGGCTGGCGTGTATCTTCAGGGCATGCATTCGGCTAAACCATGTGCCTTTAAACTGGAGGAGGACGAGGGTGGTTTTCATCCCAAAGGTGGGCAAGAGAGGTCATGAAAACCCCAAGGACTTCAGACCTATTAGTCTTTCGTCGTTTGTTTTAAAAACCTTCGAACGGCTTTTGGACATCCATATCAGGAAGAAATTGGATACTTCAGGGCTGTCAACAGCTCAGCATGCATATCTCAAGGGCCGCTCAACGGAGACTGCCCTGCACGAGGTGGTGCACAAGGTAGAAGCGTCCCTTGAGAGCAAACAGTTCACCATGGCCGCATTCCTCGATATCGAGGGTGCCTTCAACAATGTAAGGCTGGAATAGAGGACGCGCTATCGGTCCTTGGCATCGAGGACCCTATTGTAAACTGGATAGGGATGGCACTGCGGTCAAGAATCATAAGCGCCAAGGTCGGAGAAAGAACTGGAAAACAGGGGAACTACCACAAAACTTCGACATATCAATTTTCACGGACGGATCTAAAATGGATTGTGGAGTGGGAGCGGGAGCTTTCGGAATTCTCCCAGACGTGTCCTTATCAGTGCGTCTTACAGACTCTGCGAGTGTATTTCAATCAGAAATTTATGCTATCCAGGAAACATGCAGGGCATTACTGGATACAAATATAACAGGTAATCGGATAGCTATCTTCTCGGACAGCCAGGCGGCTCTTCGGGCTCTCGGATCAGCGACGATCACTTCGAGCCTCGTAGGTCAGTGCAGGGAGAGGACCACGAACCTGGCAAGTCGACATGCCGTTTCTCTAATATGGGTGCCGGGGCATCGTAACATACAGGGAAACGAGTGTGCCGATGTGCTGGCACGGCGTGGGTCGACTCTTGACGTCTCAGAAGCGCAGGAGGTCCTTGGACTGCTCAAGGGTCGGATCTCTCAGCACTGGCTTGGTGAGGCTACGGATAGATGGAAGCGTTTGCAGTCCTGCAGAGTTTCAAGGAGTTTATGGCCGTCGTATAATGAAGCACGAACTTCGACCCTTCTAAGGAACAACAGAAGGGACCTTTTCAGATTAGTCTCAGCCCTCACTGGAAATTGGACTATCGGGGCGCACGCGGCAAGGATGGGCATGGAGCACAATACTACGTGCCGCAGTTGCAACCTTCCGGGGATGGAAGAGACGGTGGAGCACCTACTGTGCGGCTGTCCTGCGCACTGCAGGAGCAGAACAAAATTTCTGGGTAAACCTTTGTTCGGGAGTCTTTCTGAGCTCAACGATGTTAAGCTTGGGGAACTTCTAAAATTTCTGTACTCAACGGGATGGATATAGTTAGGATAGAGGGGTGAGAGTCCCACCACGCAAGTTTTCTGTCGTAATCTTCATTGGTTAGTTCACGAGCTGTGGTATCAAAACGGCGCGCTAGCGCTAATTGGAGTCACTGGGACTCGCCACTCCAACCAACCAACCAACCAGACGGTGGAAGGACTCCCACCAACCAAACATCCGTGAGGAGGCGGGGTTGGAAGGTCAACACCTTCGACCCCGATGTGTTTAAGGCAATGCTACCAGCAACTGAGTATACAGGCAGCGCGAATCTTATAGCCACTAAAGTAATGGCCGATATCAAAGGAGCATGCGACGCGTCGATGACCAGAAAGACCATACGAAAACAGCAAAGCTCGGCGTATTGGTGGAATGACAGCATACAAACGCTAAGGAGAGAATGTATTCGGGCGAGGCGCCGCTCCCAAAGATCACGAGATAGGCCTACCTTTTTAGAGTACAGAGCTGCCTATAAAGCTACACGTCATGCTTTGAAGGCGGCAATAGCGAATAGCAAACGACAATGCTTTCTCAACCTCTGCGATGAGGCTGAACATGACCCATGGGGAACGGCTTACAAATTGGTCATGGAAAAGTTGAAACCCAAGCGCTAAGCCATTCCAACATGCCCGTCATTCCTAAAAAACGTGGTCGATACTCTCTTTCCCATGCAAAGAAAACTAGTTTCCCCTACGCCAAATAATCCATTATATGCATTTAATGAAGTGACGGTAGAGGAAGTGCTCCTAGCGGTTAAGAGACTAGATGACAACAAATCTCCTGGTCCAGACTGCGTGCCCAACAAAGTACTGAAGGTGGCAGTTGATTATAAGGCGTCACCGTTCGCGAAATTATTTACTGTATGCCTAGCTGAGGGGATATTCCCTTCGATATGGAAACGCCAAAATTTGGTGCTACTGCCGAAGCCTGGAAAAAACCTGGCGGAGCCATCCAGCTACCGGCCCATATGCCTGCTCGACTCGGCAGGTAAAATCCTTGAGCGAGTAATCTACAATCGTTTAGAAAAAGAAATAGAAGAGGTGGGTAGCATATCTGACAACCAGTTTGGTAGGGAAGAGGCAGATCCACCATAAATGCCGTGAACGTGGCTAGAGATACCGCTCAAGATGCAATAAGCGGCACACGCTGGCTCGAGAGATCTAAGGAATACTGCCTTATCGTGACCTTAGATGTAAAGAACGCATTCAATTGCTCTAACTGGGCGAAAATTCTTGATACCCTAGACAGGGTAGGTTTATCCTATTATCTCAGACGCATAATCCACAGCTATTTTGACGGACGTCTGCTGCAATACGAAACTGCAGATGGCACGGAAAAACTCCATGTCACAGGCGGGGTTCCTCAGGGGTCCGTGCTCGGCCCATTACTATACAACATTATGTACGACGGAGTGCTGCGACTTAAAGTACCTAATGGAGTTAAGATTATCGGATTCGCGGATGATATCGTATTGATTGTTACTGCCAAACACTTAAGTGATATATGTGGAAAAACTAATGTAAGCATAGCCAGCGTTCAATCATGGCTCATGCAACATGGACTACAGCTTGCGGATCACAAAACAGAGGCAGTACTAGTATCAAGCAGGAAGAAGGTAGAGCAGGTCACGATAAGAATCGGAGACCACGACATTGAAACAATGCCGTCATTTAAGTATCTGGGAATCATGATAGACAGGAGGCTGTCTTTCAAAACACATCTAGAATACGCTAACGAGAAAGCAGCGAAAACTATATCATCGTTATCGAGGATAATGCTAAACGCACGAGGTCCAAAGCAAGGGCGGCGTCAGCTACTGGCAGGCGTAGCGAAAAGTCAACTAATCTACGGGGCACCGGTATGGCAGCACGCCATGGAGTATCAGTCGTACCTACGCGGGGTAAAGTCGACCTATCGCTTGTGTGCTCTCCGAGTTTGTAGCGCTTTTAGAACGGTATCAGACGATGCCGCACTAGTAATCTCAGGCTTGTGCCCAATTAACATATTGGCAAAGGAAGCAGCCACAACGTTTGAGGATAGAAACTCGCGGACAGAAGCGCGCGAGATTAGTATTCAAAATTGGCAAAGCAGATGGAACATATCGAATAAGGGGTGCTGGACATACCGCTGTATACCAAATATTAAAATATGGGTAACGAGAACACACGGGGAGGTTGATTTTTATCTGACTCAGTTCTTAAGCGGCCACGCGTCCTTTAAAGAATACCTTTATCGGTTTAAGCACGAAAGCAACAACGTATGCGATCACTGTGGAGGCGAGGCAGTGGAATATGTCTACCACGTGTTCTTCGAATGCCCGCGATCGTACAGCTTTAGAAGTAAACTACGCAGCATAGCCGATGAGGACTACACTCCTGAGTCGCTGGTTGGTCACATGCTACGAAGTAAACAAAAATGGATGGCAGCGTGCGAGGTAATCGCAGAAGCCATGAAGTGGCTTAGAAGTCTAGAAGGGCTGCGCCGCAGCAGGGAAGACTGAAGATAAAGCAACCAAACACGAAAAACAAGAGGCGGGTTGGAAACACTGCCTTCCAACCGCCTAGTTTAACAAACCTATACCAGAGGTGCAGATAGCAGATTGGAGATTCAGCCTCTCCACTTCATTGACCTGCAAACACAATTTTAAGAGTACGTAAGTATCTCAAACGTAGGTGGAAACACGACCTTCCAATCGCCTAGTTTAACAAACCTATACCAGAGGTGCAGATTGTAGATTGGAGATTCAGCCTCTCCACTGCATTGACCTGCAAACACAATTGTAAGAGTACGTAAGTATCTCAAACGTAGGTGGAAACACGGCCTTTCAACCACCTAGTTTAACAAACCTATACCAGAGGTGCAGCTTGCAGATTGGAGATTCAGCCTCTCCACTGCATTGACGTGCAAACAAAATTTTATGAGTATGTAAGTATCTCAGACGCGGGTGGAAACACGGTCTTTCAACCGCCCGGTCCACTTGACACAAACCAGAAGGAGCAGATTGAGGACGCGGCCTGCCCACTGCAGTACCTTGTAACTGAATATGTTGTGAGTATAATTGATTACTTATAAACGTACTGAATTATTATAGATGCGGGCAGGAAACATGGCCACTACAAACGGCTAGATGCAGAAGAGATAGAATAAGAGACGATGATGAAGTGTAAGTACATGCCTATATAGCTATATCTATATACATATCTTTGGTGGTTGGACAAGAACGACTTTCTTTGATCAATATGATCAATACTTCAGACTAGATGAATGAAAAATCTAACAAAAGATCCCGAGCTAAGAACTGAAATAGTACAGTAACGCTGACCAACTGACCTTGAGACTTGTGCTCAAACACCTCCCGACGGAATACTTAACGGTAGTACCGGGGGGATCGGTACATGACGGTAGGAGGTTTAGTGTGTTAAAGTCATACACTGACTATAAGGCTTTCGATGCTTCATCCTCTGAAAAAAAAACAACAACATTATTTCAAGAAAACTTAAAGATTTTTTGAACAAAATCTTTGAATATATAGCCTTTATAACACCTTATTTGTTCTAGCAAAATGAAATTTTAAAGTTGAATAAAGTTTTAAGTATTTTTTTTTTTGACTTTAAATTAAAGGTTAAGTGCTTTTTTTATGCTTTTAAGTGTATTAAAATACAACCATGGGCGAGTGCCTTTGTATTACGTTTTCTTCATATTCGTGATTGCCTTGGACATTCTTTGCTAATACGTAAACAAATATTAGAAAACACAAATTAATTGTTCTTTGCGAGATCGGCTGTTTTTAATTTAATTCCCAACTAATGCAAGCCATTGAAACGTACATCGTATTCTTTTATGAAATCTGCGGGAACAAGGCAATGCCAATAAAGTACAACTATGAAAATTACGCATTACAACACGTACTTTTACATTCTACAATCGTGTCGAATCCAAGCAGGATTCGCCAGAACTGAAAGAATCTTCTGTAATGGATATTGAAGATTTAGTGAGAGTTGGACAAAAACTTAAAGTATGCCCTTACTATGTATCAAACGAGTTGACTAGTTGAATCGTTTCAAACAATTAATATTATTAAACCACCCATTTAAAAAAGAATATGTATTTGTTATGTCCTTCCCGTTTCGATAAACTTTGATGGACGAAATAAAGGTTTTGGCTTCTTCTAGGAAGTTGAACTGGTCCGCAGTTCCTTTAAAAGGTTCTTTAAAATTACCGATTGCTCCAAATGTGCAACTATTGAAAATATTGAAAAGTTTGTCGAAAAAAAGAACAAATTCTGCTGTATTTAAAAACGATGGAGACTTAGAAGTATTAAGAGACCCGGAGCTATATAGAGCAAACATAGCACTTGCCACAGAATTGCTGAATACCTGCGAAGCTAACTTCACACTCATTTCTTCAAAATTATTAGGTCTAAGGTGGGAAGCCGTTAATTTGTGGGTACATTTAATTATAGAGCATTGGTCGTGCAGACGAACTATATCCAGCCAATCTATGGGGCGGTTGTTAATCAAAACTCTATTTTTCTCGTTTTCCCAACAATTTCGTGCACTTTTTAAGAGATGGGGAGGATCGTGGAAAAGGAAAATTTGTTCGCATTAACTTCAAAAAAAGGCCTATCTGTTGTAACTCCTACTATCTTGGCGAAGTTAACGAAGTTTGACCCTTGGTCACAGACTAAATGGGAGGGATGAAGACCAATACCCTGGAGCTGACCCTTGAACAAATTGTTCATTGGCCTTCTAATCCATATTCGGCTTCAAATATCTATACGCAACCGGTGAAATAAACTTTACCGCAAGAGCCAGGGTTATAACTTCCCCATCAAACGATGTCCCTTAGGAGATCGGGATCTATTCTTAATACTGTTCCTCACACATACCGCAAGATATGGAGGTAATTGGCTGCAAAGCTCTGCGAAATGCCTATCCCTAGTACTTTCTTCTAAACTTTCTAACTTTCTTTCTAAAAATGCCACCCGATTGCGTAGTCTTTCTAGCTCCTCATTATTATTTCGTACTAAGTTCAACTGGTTTTTGCATTTTAGGGTTTTGTGTAAAATTTTGTCGAAAGTCCCCGTCACTGATCCTTCATTTCACTCATCCGAGTACCATCATCCACTGCCTTACACTCAAATTCGCAAAATGGCTGAAAAAAAAGATGCCAAACTAGTAGAAGTAAACAATGGTGAAATGTTTCAAAGTAATTTATCAGAAAATCAGATGTTTACTTGCAACTCCCAATTTTTATCGCAATCAACACATAAGCAGAGGTCCATCCTTTGATAACTTTTATCAGTAGCCCGTTTCTGTAACTTTGCGTTAACTTAACGAATGAGTTTTTATCGCATGGCTCGTAACGAATTCGTTATGAAAAGTGTTTCTGTATGAAAAAAATTCACCTTGCGATATGTTCGTGGTATGTTATGTAAAAATGATAAAATGATAGCCCACAAGGCTTAGGTGACAAATAGAACATTTGACGCACGCCAAGCAATTGTCTTAATAGCCTAGTAGTTGTGATGTTGCCCTAACCAGCGGGGGATTCCGAGTTCGAATCATGGCAAGTTTTTCTTTTTTTCATCTTTTTTTTTAATATTTTTTTTTGTTTTTATATTTTTCTAAGAACTAACTTTGAGTAAATATTAATAACATTAAAAATTTGCACACAATGCAATTATTTTGGATTCTACGCTTGTTATCACTGCCACTATAGGCTGCGTTAATTTTATCGATCGCCGTAACGAAAATACATATCTACCACGCTTATAGAAACACTGCTCAGCGATAACTACATAACAGGGTTGCACTTTGCGTTAAAAATCGTATCGATGGGATACAGAAACGGGCTACAGAAGATAATCAGCGCATCATCGCTAATCAGACATTGAGTAAACGGGCCTCAGTGGTTTGAACATGTCTTAACTATAGTAAATTCTAGAAACAAAAATGTCTCAACTTTGGGGCAGCTCCAACAATCTAAATAAAATTTGTAAGTTTTGCAAGCTCGAGAACAGTTAACAATAATTCATAGTGAATTTTTATTGTCAGGTTTTTGGGAAAAATTGATAATTGGAGAAAAATTACAAAGTTAAATCACAGCGATGTATAATTAACTTTGTAACTTTTCTCCAATTATACATTTTTCTCAAAAAGTTGACAATCAAAATTCACTATGAATTATTGTTAACTGGTCTCGAGCTTGCAAAACTTACAAATATGTAAAGCAAGAAAGACTGCAAAAACCAACAACAAATAAAATAAGTTAGTCGACTTAAGATCACGGGCACCAACAGCATTAGTTAAACAGAAAACATCATCGAACATGTATCTATTACAGTGGTGTCCATCCCATAGATCAATTGATCACACGTATTCTTACTCTCTATCGTTCAGTCGTTAGCGAACCAGCGACGAATAAACACCAAGCTTTTCCGCGACGCTTAGTGTATGCATTACAATGCCCTGTGAGAACTTTTTTATGCTAGAAAATGCCTTTGGCGACTTTCAATGCCTTTATGTTACAATAATGTTGAATTCTGGAAAATTTCAACAGAAAAATCATATCAATATTGAAAAGAATATCTTTTCAGAGCCTATCACTTTTTCCCACAACATATATTAATTTGCAGATCATTAATATGGGTAGTACAAGAATTTTTTCAAATACAACATCTCTAAAATACCGCCCTTATTTAAAAAAGTGTAGGCTTAACAAGTAACATCCTTGAATATTTTATCTGAAAGTCTAACCCATTCGAAATTTTCTATCCCAATTCAATATGTTGTTATTTTGGTTTAAATTTCCCACTGGTCTGCTCCCATTCCCTCGTTCTCACTCATACACTCACATTTTTCATTTTGGACAGCACTGATCTATTACCAGTTATGATAGGGGAAACGTGGTTGGATGCAGGATAGGTAGTTCGGACATATGTATGTATTTGTGAAATGTGAATTGCACCTTCAATGCTATATGTATGTATTTGATCTGGTTTAATTTGCAAAGATGTTGGGTGAGGTACTTTTTCACTTAAGCTTATAAATGAAATAACAATATTTATTAACAAGTAATACACTTCTCTATTTTACATGCGTGACTTTCGGATTTGTATACTGATAACATACTCTCACTACATCAAAGCCCTCTTGTCAGCAACACTAAGGACATATCAAAAAGTAGCTTGCGATACTGATCAGGTGTTGATATCATGCCCGCGCGGTACTAGCATTTCAATAGACTTTGCACAGTATAATAATTTTGGAAGCAAAGGTAAGTAAATATGGATTTAAATACATACCTATATACAAGTATGTTAGTCGACCTCTGCGCAAAGCTCATACAACTCGTCATTAAATCTTATTCAGTACTCGCGTCGCCAACGCATCTTCAGATGTTGTTGGTGTCTACGCTTCTGCACCATATAGCAAGACGGGAGCTATGAGTGGCTTGTAGAGTGCGGTCTTCGTTCGTCGAGAGAGGACTTTACTTTTCAATTGCCTACTCAGTCCACAGTAGCATTACAGTAATTCTTCGTTTTACTTATAGGCTGACATTATTGTTGGTGTTAATGCTGGATCCCAGGTAAACGAAGTCCTTTACTATTTCGAACTTTTTGCTGGCAGCAGTGGCGTGGGTGTCAAGGCGTGAATGCGCTGACTCTTTGCTTGATGTCAGCATGTACTTCGTTTTGACTTCGCTCACCACCAAACCCATTTTCCGCTTCTTTTTCTAGTTTCGAGTAAGCAGAGGTTACGGCGCGGTTGTTAAGGCCGATATTGTGAATGTCTGCAAATTGTATTGTTTTCTCCAACATCAGGTTACCGAGATCGCACGATAGGGAAACTTCGCTTAGTTTGAAACGGATCGGACCTCCCCCCTAATTCTGACTGCGGATTCGAAAGCCCTAGGCCAGAGAAAACCTAAAGCAGAAAGGCGAACTTTTCTACCACTGAAAATTAGTTCATCTGCCACGACAAATTGGCAGCAGATGTACCCACCCTTGTATACATACCCCAATTAAAATACATAAAAAATAAGCATATATGTATATAAATTACCAGTGTCACTCGCCCTGGAGGACACCTACATCGCCATACCGCACTTTAATTCTTCCTCAAAATACGAAAAATTAGTATCGTTCTACAAAATTTAAAAATATATTTATTCTAAACTGATGTATGCAAACAATCGAACAATGGCAAACTTTAATTGCAAATATCTCTTGACCGAAGCAGGATATCGATCTTTCGCCCTTAGAACATGGTAACCTAGGCCCAAACACGTCGTTTGACACCTTTCCCGACATTTTCGGAAGTGTTTTCGCCGTGGGCAGTGGATGTATACACTTACCATCCAGTACCTAATTTTGTGCACTATCATGGATATGAAAGTGCATGCGGGCGGATTGGCGGTCGGTCGGGTAAAACACTAATCCTGAACTGGGTTTGAAATCGCGTTAGTTTTTAAAAGGGACAAGGTCAAATCAAAATACATACATATTAATATTAATACCTGTCCCGGTCGCCACAGAATTTGAGACACAATTTTTTCAAAGTAATTTGCGCTGTTACCGAAACGTTACAGTATTTCGGGCAGCGCGAATAAAACTTACCCAATCCTGTGTTATGCCCATGCGCCGTCCAGGCGATCCACCCTATCTGCTCCAGATGCCCATGTGTTAATCTGAAAAGAAAGAAAAAATTAGGTTAGACACAAAATTTTCAACTATAAATACAAATTTACTTACCTCTGCTACTGCTGGTGACCTCGCATGCCGGAAACAAGAAAATAATGAATTCTGTGGCTCAGCGAATAAAGGCCTAACGAACAAACGCCTAAAAAAAAAAAATTAAATATTGCCTATATATATTTCATATAGGAATTAGGCGGTTGTTCATAATAAAAGAATATCTAACATTTTAGGCATTTCTTCATTAAAATTGTTACTTGATTCTTCATAATGAAAGAAAGCCTAACAAACAAAAATGAAGAAACGCCTAATTAGGTATTTATTGTTGTTGTTTTAGCAACAAAATCACTCCGCGAAGGTTTTGGGGAGTGTTGTCGAAATAACAGTCCTTGGCCGGATATGAATCCGCTTTTTCATTTAGGGCAACATGCCACCGTTTCCACTCTATGGGCGCGATCCATGGGCATGTTGCCACCGTTCAGGGCAACTACCCGGAGTTGGAATGGCGTAGCCCAGGGTTATTTTTTGAAGCACGGCCGAATGCCGCCAATGCGAAAAGGTGTTCTGCACATAAAAAACATGGATCGGAAGTTATAGTTTAATTGTGAAATATGTCCCAAATATTGGGACTTGTATCATTTTCTTCTAAGAATTTTAATTCGGGTTGTTAGGCTTCTTTTATTGGTCATTATTTCAAATGAAAGAAACCCTAACAATTAAGACTTTCTTTCATTTTTAAAATTATTTTTTCCTTCATTTTTAAAGTTAGACGTTCTTTCACTTTCTTGTTAGGCGTTCTTTTTTAGGCATTCTTGAATTTCGAAAAATTAGGCGTTAGTTCGTTAGGCCTTTATTCGCTGAGCCGAGTTTTACTTGGAGGATTCTGATTTTGGGGATTACTTATTTGGCGATTTTGTGTTTCGGGATTTTGTGGCACTCCCGCTAAAAACATGCCCATTCATTGAAATTTCTGCCGATTTACTTTGTAGTTCCGTTGCAATAACCGTTGGTCAAGGCTGTCGCGAAAACTAAGTAAACAAAATTATTTGACTATAGAAAATCACTAAAAGTGCACATTTCGTAAAAGGAGAAACCATAATTTTGTAAATAATCGTATAATAAAAATCCATCTCTTACAACACTGCGCTGCGCAGACAACCGCTTCCTAAAATAGCAGTAGTGTCAATTGACACTATTTCCATTTCCAAAAGCGCAATAGTGTCAATTGACACTATTTCCGGGTAACTTGGAAATAGTGTCAATTGACACTATTACCAGTGACACTATTATCTGTCACCGAAAAACCGGCCCGGGTCAGATCCCCAATTCGGGGCGTGATCCATGGTATTTATGTGCAGAACACCTTTCCGCATTGGCGGCCTTCGGCCGAGCTTAAAAAAAAAACCCTGGGCTACGCCATTCCAACTCCGGGTGGTTACCTGAACCGTGGCAACGTGCCACGGTACGCACACTTTTTTGGCTTAGTTTAATGTGCAATTACAACTTTAACTGCAAATATCTCGCAAAATTCTTAAATCTCGCAAAATTCTTAAAATATCTGATTTCCCTCCAGATTATTGTTACGGAGGGGAAGACGTGTCGCTTGATACCTCTACCTAGATTTTTGGACATGTATTAACACTTGACGTTCGATGGAAAGTATTACCGAAAGTTTTACCGCGATTTTCGATGCTTTTTCCGCCTTATAATGTAAAAAAACATCTTTAAACAAAAGTTTAAATCTTAAGCAGAATTATATGCGCAACAAATTGTAAATAAACAACTGTCAAAAGTATAAGGATCGTAGTTTTGCTGTTAAATTATCGATAACACGTCAACGTCAATACATTGATGACGTAAATACCAGTTTTGCATTGACGCGACGTTGATATTGATACGACGAGATGTTGATATTAAAACGAAGTGACAATTGATGTTGACAACCGTAATAGGGGCGATTTATTAATAATATGTCATGTTAATTTATAATGAATAATCTAAATACACGTGTTCCCCAATTATGGGTCCAGTGAAATAATGTAAAAAAGGTTTCTTCAAATATACAAAGATCTAAGTTTCGAAAAATTTAAATTGAACTTATAATGTATGCAAAATTCGCGTTATATCGAAGAAATTCCAACAAAATGTTTAGTATTTTTTTCAGAATTTCACCTGACTATTTCCAAACAACATACACATTTTTTATGAATTGTTCAAATCATACTTGCTTTAACTTTTAAATCGTTTTATTCTATTCTTTCTAATTATGTTGTCAATAAATCTGTGAACAATTCGGTCGAAGTGCTTAGCTGGAGCGGCCGTGGCTCGAAAGCACCGCGGTCAAATTTTATATAAATAAATAGAAAAGTGAAACGAAATGTTCATTATAAAGGTGGCCGTATATTTTAAAGTGAAAATTATAGTTTTACAAGTGATTTTTACCTTAGATAATTTGGCTGCGGTAGAAACTCCTGGGGTGGTCGTGACGTGTGTTGTCTTCGATGATCGCTGAAAAAGTAGACGGTTGTCCAGTCGCGGACAACCGTTGAACCCCTAATTTCAGCCTCCGGGCTTAAGTGGAGGTGAACCGACACATGCACACCCACATGCATGTATATGTTTGCTGACACACATGATTACGCATGCATGTACATACATGTGTGCGGCTTGGTGCTGGGGTTTTGTATAAAACAAAAAGTGACATTAGGGTGGCGCATTTGTTTAGACCTTAGGCATCGGGCCTAAACATGCCGGCCCCCTTGCGATATGCAACATCTTAATCCGCCCCCAGGATTTCCGACCACGTCCTCTTAAAACTACTTGCTTAAAGCTAGGATGGTGAGTGCCGGATGGCGCAGTCACCACTGCCTGCCCTTGAGCGACCTTCCGAAGATTGAGGTTTTTCGTCTGGCACGTCGTATCAATATCAACGTCGCGTCAATGCACTGGTATTTACTGCATCAATGTATTGACGTTGACGTGTTATCGATAATTTAATAGCAAAACTACGATCCTTATACGTTTGACAGTTGTTTATTTACAATTTGTTGCGCATATAATTCTGCTTAAGATTTAAACTTTTGTTTAAAGATGTTTTTTTTATGAAAGCTCAAGCTCAGAGCTCGTTAGCTACATACATTATAAGCCGGAAAAAGTAACGCAAATCGCAAACGTTTGTGCTGCTTTACATAATCTTTGTATTGATTTTAATGTAGATTCATCAAGCAACAGTTCATCATCCGAAGCTGAAAATGTTAAAGATAGGTTTGAAGTTGATATATCTGACGACTTGGAAAACATGGAAGCTTCGCAAATACGGAAATAAATTAAAGAAAGCTTTTTGTTATTCGTTTTTGGTTGTTTTTATTAAAAAACAAGTAAGGAAGTCTAAGTTCGGGTGAACCGAACATTAAATACCCAGCGTTAGTTTTCAGAAAAAGGGGGCATGGTTTTCATCCTATTTCGCGATCCGCGAATTTGGTGGGCGCGGCCACGCCCCTTGCTTATAAAGCTTTAACCGCTTACATGGGAAAAAAGTACTGAATCGAACTTTTCAAGGATTATACCATGTCCTATATATGTATATGGATTATACCATGTCCTATATATAACTTTGGAAAAGAAGGCGTGCCACGCCCATAACTTTTAACGTATTTTGTGAAATTTTTGATATACGGATATATGTATGTGTCCATTAATCAATATTTACATAATTTTAAAAAAGTGGGTGGTGGCACGCCCACGGATTTTATTATGTTGTTTGTCCCTATTTGAAGATCAGTTTTCATTGCAGATCTTTATGATACTTTCACAGTGGCTTGTTAATAGTGAAATGTTGATATTTTGTTTATTCACTTGTGGGCAGTGCCACGCCCATTTTCCAAAATATTACCAAAAAACCTTTAAACATCACTAATAACATCATCAGGTCAATGAGTGTACTAAATTTTAGCATTATATCTTTATCAGTTAAACAGATATTGCATATTCCGGTTTCCTAACTCTCGTTTAGAGAACTTTAGTCCAAAAGTGGACGTGGTCGTTCACCGATTTTTCTTATTTTCTGTGGTAGTACTCTATATAAACATAACATGCCTGGTACCTTGTTTCGTAAATCTATCTCACACCGTTCTGAAGTTATTAGCAGTCGAATTTGAAAATTGCGTGACTCATAAGTGGGCGGCGCCATGCCCACTTTCCAAAATTTTGCAAAAATAATGTACAGAATTTGAAAATTAATGTATGTACCAAATTATATTATTATAGCGGTATCAGTTAATTAGATATGGACTATTCAATATTTCCACCTCCTTTCAATATAACTTTTATGAAAAAGTAGGCGTGGTCGCCAAGCGATTTCGTTTATTTTCTATATCTGAATTTAACACAACAATGGTATGCCCTCTACAAAATTTCGTTACACTAGCATAAACTGTTCTGAAGTTATTAAGAGTCAAAATTTGAAAATTTCTTCAAATATGGAACTTCTAAATCAATACATATTGCAAATTTTATCATTGTAGCTGCTTCTGATATTGAATTAACCCGTTTTATACGTTTTTCGAAATTTTCGATATCGAAAAAGGGGCGTGGTTATGGCCCGATTTTACCCATTTTCAATACCAATCTATTCTGAACCCAAATAAGTGCGCATGCCAAATTTGGTGAAGATATCTCATTATTTGCTCAAGTTATCGTGTTAACGGACAGACGGACGGACATGGCTCAATCAAATTTTTTTTCGATCCTGATCATATTGATATATGCAAGTCTATATCTATCTCGACTCCTTTATACCTGTACAACCAACCGTTATCCCAACAAAGTTATAATACCCTTGTACTAGTACTAGTACGCTGGGTATAAAAAAAAGGTAATTCTTTTCGACCGTACGTAACTGCTAATACACCTCCAAAAATATCGAGAGAGGTATCAAATAACGCGTTTTGACCGGTGTTACAAGAATCCGAACCCAGTATTTTATGTCCGTGAAAAGTTATTAACAAAAAACCAAAAAGCCCAAAAAGCCCAGGTCCAATCTTGATTTAGGAGCCCGATCCATGTTTTTTATGTGCAGAGCACCTTTCCGCACACATGAAAATGACAGAAAATTCTGAACTTTGATTGCAAATATCTAGCAAACTACTAAACATATTTCGGATTCTTGTAACAGAGGTCAAAACGCGTCTTTTGATACCTCTCTCGATATTTTTGGAGGTGTATTAGCAGTTACGTACGGTCGTAAAGAATTACCAAAAAAATAAAATACTTCAGTATTTTCTGCATAAAACAGAAATATTTATTCTGTTTTTAAAAACTAATCTTTAAACAATGCAACTCATGCAACTTCCACTCTTGGGAACACCTTGAGTCATTCCTTTCGGGTTAAGCTGCTTGCCGAAGTGAAGAAAGTTGGCAACCTACTCCTCCAATGGGCTCAGCACCAATTGCCTGTAGCTTCCTCCGCCTGTGGCACGGCATTCCTGCTTGTTGTGTACTAGCTTTCTTTTGACCTTGCATTTCGGATCCCTAAAAACCATTAAATTCACAAAATGTAAAAAAAATAAGTTGTTTGTTACCTTTTGCCAACCCTCACCAGCCCTGAGTGGTGGACCGAGAGTATTGATTGCACTTGCATTATCCTGCCATTGCGACTTAAAATTATTGGGAACTGTCCCTTTGGAAAGCCTTTAGCAAGCGCAGGATTTTTTTCTAGTTCTAAAACAAGCTGCGCTAATTGGTTGTTGTTTGTTATTTTATTTTTTCTCTCCATTTTCCTGAATTAAATAAAAACTAAACAAATAAAGTGTGTAAAAAGGTATGATTCAGAATTATTTTACCAAATTTTCACAGCAGAATATTTAATTGAGCGCTTGTCGCCATCAAAAACTGTATTGACAAGTTTTATGTTAACACCCGTCAATGGAATATCACTATTGTTGTCGTAAATACCAAAATAGTATCAACAGCTGTCAATAGTTATCGAAATTGACAATGTCGATACCAATTCGTCAACATCACGTCAAATCTTAAAAGTATTGAGGACCGCAATAGGGGTGAGTACCTCTGCTTCGTACGTAGAGCTAGGTGGAAGAAAATGTGAGAAAAATAAAAAGATGTATATTTCTTGCCAGTAAGTTGTTTGATTTCCGTACATATGTTACCCCATAAACGAAAAGAAAAAAATTTGTATTTTTATTTTAGTCTAATCTTATATACTAATTGTTAAGGTTGCGTAGCTGCCACGGCAGTGTGGCCAGTCTAAGTTGTCGACAGAGAAAATATTTAGCTGGCACGGCTGAATGGGCAGTATAAGTTTTCGAGTTTATATGAAACTCGTTCGAAAGGGTCGGAACGGCAGTGAGTCCGATACCCCGTGTACTGGTCGGAACGGCCGTGGTTCTGAACCAGGTTAGATGCTTGCGCCATTATATGAACAACGCTGGTAAGCGTGCGTGGCGAGAGCGCTATATTTTGGCGACATTGTTTATGATTTTACTTTACTTATGAGTCCTTGCAAGTTTGCAGACTAAGGCAACTAAATTATTGGCAGACATCATTTTTGCAAAAGGTTGCCGTACGTCACCGTCCCACCGGAACGCATCCAAAGAAAACTTTATTGCAACTACGGGATCACCCTGTAGTGCGTTTCGCTATTTTTGGTACATACATACATATGCACATATATCTATTCGGCTAGGGTTCACTGGTGCTCACTAGGGCTGCGTACTGGTCGGTACTGAGATCCCGTCGCGACTCGAAATTCGGTATCGAGCCTTGTAGAGAGTAGAGCTGCAAAACTATCGATGGTACTATCGATAGTATCGATAGTTTTTTTTTTTGCGATATATCGATTTTTTTTTTGGGATAGTCGATAGTTTCGATAGTGTCAGTGCTTTCAAAATTTGTGATCTTTATAATATTAGCTGACGCTGTGATCTGAGGTAAAGTAATTTTTCATAATTTAAAGCTCAAATTGCAATATTTGTACTGTTTTTTATTTAGGTACATATTATTGATATTGGAGGTTCTGCGCGTGGAAGATCAAATACAATGAGTAAGTATTATTTCGCATAAAAGCCACATGTATGTGCATAAATAACAAACGCGTATTTGATCCTTGTTATTTTATGCAAATATGTATGTATATTTACAGATACTGTGCAGGAATATGTAATAAGTGACAGTGACAGCGGCTCAGATTACAGGCTCAAACTTTCGAAAAGGACTAAAAAGGGACACTCCGACGTTTGGACATTCTTTGATAAATCTCAAAAACGAAATGAAGCCAAATGTCGCTCATGCGGGAAAATTTACAAAACCAGCGGTAATACTAGCAATCTGTTTGACCATTTGAAACGTTTTCATCCAAATTATCGCGAAATTGATAAATCAAGTCTTACAATTGATAAGTTTTTTAACAAAGCCGGAACAACATATGAGTCGACGAAAAAAATTTCTGGATGACGCTCTGGTTAAATTCATTGCATTAGATGTGCAACCACTATCAATTGTTGCAGACAAAGGCTTCGTAATCTTTGTCAAAGCACTAGATTCTCGGTATGAATTGCCGTCCCGTACTACGTTACAGTCTGTGCACATGACAAAACTATTTTCTGATATGAAAATAAAATTGCAAACTATTTTAAATGAAATAGAGTATTGTTCCATAACCATGGACTGTTGGACTTCACGAGCTAATGAAGGATATTTGACGGTTACATGTCACTTTATAACAAAGGATTTTAAATTGCGTACAGCCGTACTATCAACCAAAAAGCTCTTGATTGAGGTCAATCACTCCGCCGCAAATATTGCATCATCTTTGCGTGCTGTTTTAGAAGAATGGCAAATTATGAAAAAAGTAACTGCAATTGTAACAGACAATGCATCATCTATGCTGAAAGCCTGCGAGTTGTTGGAAAAAAGAAACCTGCCGTGCTTCGCACATTCTCTAAATCTGGTTGTTCAAGATTGTTTGTCGCAGGACAACATAAAAGAAATTTTAGCAAAATGCAAACGCATTGTGACATACTTCAAAAGCAGCACCATAGCGTATGACAAATTTAAACTTGAACAAAAAGGTGAAAAAGTGTATAGCCTTAAACAAGAAGTGGTCACTCGTTGGAATAGCGCGTACCACATGATTGAAAGGGTTGTGTTGACAAATGATGCCATATCTGCAGCACTCCTTACCACGTCAAAAGCGGCATCTCCTCTGACCTTGGATGACATACATGTATTAACAGATTTAATTGAAATACTGTCGCCTTTTGATCATGCCACCGTCCAGGCATCGTCAAACAGCTCGGTTACAGTATCACTTATAATACCTATTATAAGTTGCCTTTTGCGAAGTCTAGAGGACTCAAAATTGAAAATGAAGACATCGGAAGGACTCGCAGCATGTGTATTCATAATCGATCGCCTTAAAAAAAGGCTGACCAAATACGAGGAGCGCACACCAACAAGATTGGCCACACTATTGGATCCAAAGTTCAAAAAGGAGGGATTTGAATCTGCATTTAATGCATCAGAAGCAGTGAAAATTTTAGAGAATGAATTAACTACTTTAAATAAAGAATAATCAAAATATTTTTCTCTGGAAACTGAAAACGCAGAACCGTCAACATCAACTAGTAGCCAGACCAGACAGCAGCAGCCACTTTTCAAGTACATTGAAGACAAAATAACAAATAAGGTGCGAAACAATAGGGTTGATGCAATTATTTCCCTTCGCCAATATATGGAAAATTCAAATGCTCCTCAAGAAAGTGATCCGTTAGATTTCTAGAAGGTAAATTGTCTTTTAAGAAGTAATGCTATTCCAAACTAAATGCATTATTTTTATTTACAGTGCACTGCAAAGGAATCAGCATCGCTAAAATCGTGTGCGGCACGTTTCTTATGCATCCCAGCAACTTCAACGGAATCGGAAAGAATGTTCAGTAAGGCCGGAATTATAATTTCTGATCAAAGAGCCTCTCTGAAACCAAAGAATGTAGATATGATCTTATATGTTAATAAGAACTTTTGGGTTAATGAATAATTTGTGGTAATCAGCGTTGCCAGGTTAGCCTTTTCGAGGCTAGATTTGCTTTTTTTTGTCCTTTAGCCTCGTAATTTTCGGTTTAGCCTCGTGGCTTTTGTTTAGCCTTTTTTACTAAAAATATTACTTGTACTAATTTGTATAACAAGAACTTGCAGTAATTCATGTGAAGATGATATTATATAATTAATTAGTTTGGAGTGATTTTTTGTTCTATGTACATAATATAAGTATTTATTTAAAAACAAAGTCATGTACTAGTCAAGAAAATGTGCCTGATATGTGTTCATGCATGAATAGTTCCTTTAAGTGGTACTTTAAGCTAACCTCACAAATAAAAGCACTCGTTGAATTCCGCTTTAAAATTTTATATGTACATATACTCTGGAATCATATTTTGCTAAGCCACATATGCTTGGTGTAAATGTAAAATTTGAAACTTGTTGGTAACGGACTTTGTGTATTAAGTATGTATGTATGTATTAAGCAAATTTTGTGCGGAGTTTGAGTTTCTCTACATTTAAAACACGATAGTATACGATAGTTTCATAACTATCGATAGTATTTTTCGAGGTATCGAAAAAATCGAATGGCGTCACTATCGATAGTTTTGCAGCTCTAGTAGAGAGTGTGTGTATTTTAGAATTTGGGCTTATTTTTTGTTGTTTTGTGGGCAAAACAGTTCTACCCCTCCGAAAAGAACAAACCCAAAATCATAAAACAAATTTAACAACCAAAAAAAAATTTTTTTCTGAAGCGCAAAAAAAACTTTTTATTTTTTGAACTTTTTTTTATTTGTCTTTGCCTCGGCACGGTCGCCGAGGTGGGGGACGAACGTAGATTTCGTCCCTCCTTCGCCCGCAGTTCGCGGTCCCGACTTTTTGGCATCTCGGGTTTTTGGTACCGTTGACCAAAAGCCGTAGCATCACTAGCGCGCTGGCGTGATCACTAGCAAACATATGTACATATATGTATGGCGCTCGCATTGAGCGACGGTCATATATGTACATATATAATACTTCTATATTGCTAGTAAAGAACTGTGAAGGGTGTCAAACATTACAGTACAGACATACAATGAGAGAATAAGACAAAATCTCGTTGTCGTCGTCAATTTTTTTGAATAAAAGAGAGTCGATGAAATATGTGGATATTTCAAAGATTGAATTTATTTGATTTTTCTTATTATTACTTGCACTAATGTAATGTACAAAAGTCAGCTTCGCTTTCACAATTTTTCAAAATTTAAATAATGCATTTTCTAACTGTTTTCGCTAATAAATAACAAACTCAATTTTTGTGGTTGTGTTTCTAATTTTCTTTTTATTGCGCCACATACGCCTTGTCTTGTACACAGATCAATCGCAACTGCCCTGTCCACTCTCTCGGGATGCAATGCTGTCACCCGTCCCATTTTCCATAAAGTGGGTGGTGTAGCTTAATTTTTGATCACGACTAAGTCACCCAATTTCATATTCTGGTTTGCTTCTCGCCATTTGGGACGCTGTTGAAGTTCATGGAGATAACTATCACTCCATAGTTTCCAGAATCGTTGCGTTCTCGCTCAGCACCAACAAAATTGGTCCCGTTGTCGCTCCATAGGTGGAGACAGTGTCCATATCGGGAAGTAAAACGAATGAATGCCATTATCAATGCATTCGTAGGGAGGTCAGATACGAACTCTAAGTGAACCGCATTGGATACCATGCAAACAAATAACGCGATGTAACCCTTTAGGACCACATTACCTCTGCGACCGTCTGGGCGTACCTGGATAGGACCTGCATAGTCCACGCCCGAATGTAAGAATGGTCGTGCTGGACGAACTCGACAAGCTGGTAAGTTGCCCATCATTTGTTCGCATACCCTGGCCCTTAACCTTTCGCACATCACGCATTTTTTTTATTAAAGACCTCGCCAACGCTCGCACCCCTATAATCCAATAATTTTTTCGCAAGGTCGCCACCAACTGATGCGTCTCGCAATGTTAAAGCTCAAATGGGTCGACTGTGCAATTAACCTGGATAACCTTCCCTTCCCTTTTAGTATTGCTGGATTCCGCTGACAGTCCGGTAAATCAGCCTCTTGCAAACGACCACTCATCCGCAGTATTCCATCCTGAAGGAACGGCGCCAAGGTCCCTAGTGAATTTGACAAGCGGAGACCTTCGCTGGCATCTTTATTTCGGCCATAACGTTCTATTTTTTTAATATCCTCTGCAAAATGTACGGATTGCTCCTGCTTGATCCACAACGCCAGTGCATCATTAAGCTCGTCGATACCCAAATGTAGTTTCCGACTGCTTGCTGAAGCAGCACGACAATTCCGGGCGAACCTTAACACCCAAGCCGTTACGCGGATCAATCGATTTAAAGACGAATACCGCTGCAATAGGGACTCTTCCTTGATTAATAATGCGATCACCTTCGCTGTAGGTTGATCAGCTGCTCCCTTTTGTGTGCGACCATTTTTTACTCGGCATTCGTTGTCAACTTCTGTGCTCACACTTTCATGTGCCCCGTCGTTAGGCCTTGGCCGCAGTGCTACCGGAAAGCCAAGAAATTAGGGACCATTCCACCATATCCTGGAATTAATCAGTTCATCTATTGACATACCCCTAGAAATCAGATCAGCCGGGTTTACGTTGGTGGGTACGTATCTCCAATTGCAGGTCGGGGTGGTTTTGTTGATTAGCCGTACACGATTTGACACGAACTGCTTCAGGCTAGCGCTATCTCGTTTCAACCAGGACAACACCACCATCGAGTCTGACCAGCAATACGCCGAATGGATCTGGGTCTTGTGCTGTGTTTCGCAGATTGTCATTACACGTTGCATTAATTCGCCTAGCAATGTTGCGCTGCGAAGCTCCACCCGTGGAATCGACTCCTGCCTGAGTCGAAGCGTCGGCAAATCCATGCAGCGTCATAATTAGTCGCCATGAAAACCCTATCCACCGTGGTACACGCACGTTACTGAAGTGTTGTATTTGGGTAAAAATGTTTTGCCACGGTAGCCTCAGCGGTTCGGGTAAGACGGTATCCCAGCCTAATTTTCCCTGCCAAATTCTTTGAAGTAAAATCTTAGCCTTTATAACAAAGGGCGATGCTAAACCTTCTGGGTCGTATAACCTCGCAGTGAAGCTTAAAACCATACGCTTAGAACAAGAATCGGGATCCACTGGTGAGAACGATTTCACCGCATATGATAATTCATCCGTCGACGGGATCCATTTAAGCCCCAATACTGATGCTTCGGTGTGGGCGTTGAGCCAATTGTCGTCTAATTCATTTTCTATATGCAGGGACCGCTGAACATGATTTGAATTTGATCGCCACTTGGAAAGCTCGAAGCCTCCCTCCGCTAAAAGCTGTTGCAACTGATTACATAATGGTAGTAACTCCTCTTCTGTATCTGCACCCGCCAGACAATCATCCATATAGAAATTATTCAGTACTATCTCTGCAGCTTGAGGCCATCTGGCCGCGTTATCCCTAGCGCATTGTTGCATTGCCCTAACGGCACAAAATGGAGCCGACGCCATACCAAATGTCACTCGAGTAAGCCAATACTCGCATATCTTCCTTGCCTGATTTCGCCAGAACATTCGCTGAAAATAGCAGTGCTGCGGACCTATTTTTACCTACGGAAACATCTACTTGATATCCGCCGATATAGCGTGGGCGTGCAAGCGAAACCCCCAAAGGAGATCGATTAAATCTCGTTGCAACTTTGGCCCAATCATCTGAACATCGTTCAAGGAAATCCCGTTGTACGTAGAGCATGAAGCATCGAAGACTACTCGAAATTTTTTCATAATCGCGTGGTGCGGTATGTAATACGCCTTACCTTCTGGCGGCCTCGTTGCCAGCCTTAACCAATCCCTGCCTATATATTCGTTTACGAAATCTTGGTACTTTTCTTTAAGCTCTGATTCTCGTTTAAATCGCTGTTCCGCACATATCTTTGCAAGGCCGTTACACGGTTAGATCCTAAAAGATTCCAATTGCGTCTTAGCGGAAGCTGCACAATATAACGATTCTCCTGGGATTCGAAAGTGTGTGTCGCCAGAAAATGAGTTTCACATTCTTGCTGTTCTTCCGTCCAATCTGAATCGTCACCCACTAGGCGGTCCGCTTCGAAAAGGTTTCGCACTAATTCCTCCAGATGCGTGTCAGCTTCTGAGGAAATTTCCTCGGTTATGTTGATCCCAACCACGTGGGGGATAGGTGGTGCCTCGCCAAATAGAAGCCAACCCAAACGCGTTTCTTGCGCTACAAAACCCGCCGATAGACGCCGCATATTATTCAGCATAAACTAAGCCCATGCGTCGACACCTAACAATATTTTTACTGGGGCCGGTTGATTGAAAGTCGGATCCGCTAAACACCTCAATATTGCTGGGTACATTTTGCGCTTGTATGGCCGTTTGAGGTAACAATTTTCCTCCCAAGACCGATGGAACCACTAAGCACGTGATAGGGATCTTTAGTTCATCATCATAAAGTGACATTAAGTACCCAGAAATGGATTTGCTACAGTGGGGTGCAGAGCCTAAAGCAGAAGAAACACCAATCTTGATTCGGTGCATGTGAATTTGATTATGAGTGACAATATCCCTATCAATTAGATTTACTTGCGCACCAGTGTCGCACAAAGCACGTCATCTTACTACAATTCCACTATGAGTTACAAAAGGAACCCCAGCGGTGGCCAACAAACTGTAATGGGGATCGTCCATATCTACTTGCATCATTGTACAAATGTTCGCTTGTGTGTCTGGCGCAGACGTAGAATGTGTGTGGAAAACCCCGAGGCCGGCTTCCGCGTCGACTGTTGATTGCTATAGTTCCGGAACCCCATCCTCTTCCAAACAATTCTGACACAGGCCGAGTTAGATTATACGCTTGATTTTCTGCTCACGATTTAAGCGCCCTAGCGTAGGGCATCGGTGTAACGCATGACCTCCCGCACAGCTTAGACACGATCTATAATTAATGCTCGCCGAAACATTTGCTCCCATACGCGGAATCGCTCGAGGGTTGTTGCTTGGATTATCACGGTAGTACGTAATAGGATGTGCCGCGTGGCTAAGTAACCCGCTGCTACGCCGTTCGAGCCAAGTGAAAAAATCGTCCTGTAAATTTGGTATGCGATCTGTGGATCGGGACATTTCCCACTGGGTACGTGATAAGTTATCAAGTCGCGATTCCAAAAAATTTAGTATGAATAAGTCGCGTTATTCCTCAGCACCCAATTGTCGGGCAATCATGCGCTTGCTATTGCGCGTAACATCGAGCATATTCCTAATTAGGGCATGCGTCGCCTTTGGCCAACATGGCAAATTATAAATCGCTGAACAATGCGCTGCATGACATAAGTACTCGTTATCGTAAGCTAAGCACAAGGTGCTCCAAGCGTCTACAAAACTATCGTCTCGCTGGGGCCAATATCCTTAAGCTCTAGCTGCATCACCCTTAACACAGCTTTGTAGACTCCGAAGCCGCTGAAGATCTGTGAGGTGTGTGTGGTGCACAACCTCCTCTGTAAATATGTCGGGGAATTGTATCCACTCTCGATGACTTCCGTCAAATATTGGAAGACGATCTGCTAAGGGCAATTCGGCAAACTGATATTGTAGCGCCCGACTGTTAGCAGGGATGCATGTTGCGGCATTGCAACTTCGCTCTAACACTTTAATTCGTTTGCTCAACTCCGCCCTAACCCTGATATAAATATCATCTACCGCCTGTTGACCTACAAAATTATCAGCTTGTTGCAGTTCTTGCCTAGCTGTCTGAAGCAATTCTCGCTCCTTCTCCTCAAACCTTTCCCAAGCTCTATCCAGGATATCCAGCCGTGCCTGCAAAACCTCAACCCCCATTTCATCAACAGTGGCCGCAGCTAACCAATCTGCTTGCCGCTGAATTTGAGACACTGCATACAGGGGCGGATCCAGGAAAAATTTTCGGGGGGGGGAACCAGATTTGAAATCTCCAATACAACATTCACACGAAAAGTTGGAAGATAATAATCGGAGGTATGAATAACAAAAACTCACTCTTACACAGTAAAATTATTATATATTTGCAATGTATTCTAAAATTTTCGAATGACAGACGATATGTACATACATACAGGCCACACAAGAGGAGGTGGAGTTTTAATTACTTTAAGTTCATATAATAGCTCTTTAGAACAAATTTGCGTTCGGATTAAATTTTCTGATTATAAGTCTGTATATGTAATTTTATCTTACATTCCACCGGTAAGTGGCATTGAAATTTATCAAATGCACATAGATAATGTCTTACATATAACTGAAAGCTTAAAAAGTATGGATGACCAAATTATATTCCTTGGGGATTTTAATTTTGCAACCTTTCATGGTCGAACTATAATAATAATTTAGTACCAACTAATGTTAAATCAGATATCGAAAATTTACTGTGTAATTCTTTATTTTCTTATGGTTATTATCAGTTCAATAGCAATTTAAATGACAACGATCGTATTTTAGATCTCGTCTTTGCATTTAATGAGCTTAATATATCATGCTTGGAATGCTTATCGACCTTGTCTAGTAATAGCTTGCACCATAAGGCCCTTGAATTAAACGTTAAGGTCTATAATTTTTCTCCAAACAATGTTGCATTAGATACTGTTTATGATTATGCCAAATCGGATATATACGCCATTAATGAATTCCTCAACTCAGTCGATTGGTCCATTCTTAGCTCCTTTGATCATCCATGTGATTCATATGAAATGTTACGCGTTAATTTGTGTTACTGTATTTCGAGCTTTGTTCCTTTGAAAAGATCTGTTGTGCGTAATAAACCTCCGTGGTTCAATGCGAGGTTGTGTCATCTAACAAATTTGAAAAATAAGGCACACAAAAAATACAGGCAGTCTAATTGTACGGAGGATAATTTACGCCTAATTAGGTTAAAAAAGGAGTACGATTGCCTCCTTAACTTCTTATATAATCGATATATATCTAACATAGAGCTAGATCTACAGTGTAATCCAAGGAACTTCTGGGTTTTCATAAACAATAAGCGTAATACCAACGGATTCCCAAGCTGTCTCGAGTATGATGGAGAAATTTCGGAAAATTCCTTGGAGACTTGCAATCTCTTTGCAAAATTTTTTCAAAAGGTATATGAGCAAAGTAACTGGATTCCCGATAGTAGTTCAGTATTTTTTGATCCAATTACTAGTTCGGGTACAATTGACAACTTTGACATTACTTCAGATGATGTATCTTTAGCAATATCTCACATCAAATCTAGCTACAGTCGCGACTTAGAAGGATTTGCTCCAATTTTTATAAAAATGTTTTGTGATACTATCTGTTCACCTTTAGCTTATATTTTCAATGCGTGCCTTAAGAAAGGGGTCTTTCTTGATTGGTGGAAACTCTGCGCAATCTCGCCGATATTTAAGTCTGGTGATCCAAATAGCATCACTAACTATAGGCCTATTGTCAAACAAAGTACATTTGCTAAAATATTCGATAACATTTTAAACACTCAACTTTTTCACCTTTTTAAAGACCTTTTTAGCCAATATCAACATGGGTTTCTACCGAGGAAATCCACATGTACCAACCTTCTTATTATAACAAGTCAAATTGTTAAGGCGCTCGAGCAAAAATAGCTGTTGGATGTTATATACACTGACTTTTCCAAAGCTTTTGACAAAGTCAATCATTCTGTCTTACTTCACAAGCTCTCTTTATATGGAATAAGAGGCACACTCTTAAAATTTTTGGAAAGTTTTTTAGTGGACCGGAAGCTTTTAGTTAAAATAGGACCAACAAAGTCCGATAGTCTCGTCTACGCCCGGTCAGGAATACCACAAGGCACCCATTGCGGGCCTCTACTTTTTATACTGTTTATAAACGACTTACCACAACATTTCAAGTTTTCTAAGTACCTAATGTTTGCCGATGATGTAAAAGTATATATGCCGATTTGTAGTTCGAATGATTGTTATAATCTCCAATCAGACCTCGAAATATTTCAGCACTGTTGTTGCGCTAACAGTTTTTTTCTCAATACGAGCAAATGCAATGTAGTTTCATACTCGAAAGCTCTTAACCATATAATGTTCGATTATTCAGTAGATAATGTTATTCTAAACCGTTTGGAGGAAATTAAAGATCTCGGTGTTATTTTTGACATGCGTCTAACGTTTAATAGGCATTTTGACATTACACTCTCTAAAGCACGTTCCATGTTGGGATTTATAAGACGAAATTCGAAAGAATTTAAAGATCCCTGCACACTAAAGTCTCTTTATATCTCTCTAGTAAGGAGTCACCTTCATTATTGTTGTCTTGTATGGAACCCATACTATTCGTCCCATATTAACAAACTAGAAGGAGTTCAAAGGAACTTTACGAAATTTGCGTTATTTAAACTAAACTGGCCTTCCGGTGTGCCGTCATTCAATAGTAGGAGGAAACTTCTTGGCCTACAATCCTTAGAAGACCGGAGAACCTACTTTGCGATATTGCTTATTTATAATATTCTTAACCAGAAAATAGATTGCGAGGAATTACATGGTTTAGTCAATATTAATACCATGTCGTGCGAATTAAGGTACAATCGGTTGCTCGTCGAAACGTCACATAGAACTAATTATGGCTACAATGAGCCAATTGAAAGAAGTATACGTATATGTAACAATTATGCATACTTGATAGATTTTAATGCCACTTTACCTACGCTCAAATTAAATATATTTACTGAACTAAACTAGCTATAGTCTGTAAGGTTAACCTGTAGACTGAATATATAAATAAATAAATAAATAAATATAACGCTACGGACTTTTCTTTCTGGGGGTCAACCTAAGCTCTCCACAAAAATTTAGCTCTAACGAAATTTCGTTATACAAGATATCTAAATTTAAAACACTAGCTCTAGCTAGGGAACTATATGGTTTACAAAAATAACTATTTTCATTGTCGATGAGAAGCTTCGTGACGTATAACTGTTTTCGAGAAAAGTCCGGAAAAGCCTATACGTGGCATTTATGTTCTTATAATGTATAGAATTAGATTTGCAATCGCGATATCGCAGAACTGGTGACTCGTAGATAAAAACTGTTCACACCAGGTCTACAACTTTGTCTCAGGGAGTTTTAAGATAAAACTTAACGTTTTCCAGAAAAATTCAAAAAATCTCAAAATTTGGTATTTCACATTTTTAAAATTAGTTTTTTAAAAAAGAGCTCGGGGAAAAATGTTAAAAATCAACATACCATCTTATTTAATGCATATTCGAGCATTCAAAAAAAAATGGAGGGACGTTAACCTTTTAATAAAACATGCTTAAAACCCACCGTGATGAGTAACTTCGAAATCTCTGTGAACATTCAACATTGCCAATCCATTCAAACGTTCTTCTCCAGTTTTATTTCGCAAATAGGTTTTTACTCTCCGTAAAGGAGAGAATGATCGTTCGCTTGAAGCTACCGTAACTGGCAGTGTAGCACCTATAGTGAGAAAGCTATGTATTTCTCTGTAAAACTGTATATCACAAACGTTCAGAGCTTCAATAAAGGTTTTCGGCCGGTTTTCTGCAGATATGTTCGAACAGAATCTGTAATAAGTAACTGGTCATCCATTTCGGGGGGGGGGGTCCGGACCCCCTGGACCCCTCATCTGAATCCGTCCCTGACTGCATAATTTCTCTCCCCCTGAATGCTATTACCCGTATCCACATTATTGTTCGATGAGACGCCGACAACCGCCGTTCAATTCTCCACATTGGCCGCCTGTGCCATGGCCACTTGCTCACCAACTGAAAATATAAGAGAAAAAAACAACCAAGTCGCCAAATATATATATATGCCTTTTTACAATTTGAAATCGCTAATCATTGCATGCCAAACAGAATGCGCTAAAGCAATTTAAAAGGAAGTCACCGATCATCTACATGCAGTTCCATTATGCTTAGAAACATGCATGTAGTACAACTCGGGTTATAACAACGCAATAATTCAAGTCGCAGGTGTTTTAGTGTGTTTTTTTTACCAAACGCCGATAAGTCGCACCAAAGGAAGGGAATCGCTGTACACTCTATTGGATACGCACCATTTTTCCTGCTTTTCTTTTTTGAAACATCAGGATTCGCCTTTTGCACCCTCTTATTTCCTTTCTTCGCTGCAACCTCTGTTGCCTTGGCTTTCTCCATTATTCCTACATATAAAAATTATAATATAACCAAAATAATTGTACATAATCAAGCTTGCTGGACAAATAAAATGCAGTTTTACCGGGGAATAAATAGAAAACTCCCACAATAAGATTACAAACTTAAAACCTTTCAGAAAATATGCAGATGTTGCCCGCTACGATGAAAAATGTTATGTATTCACAAAATTTTATTGTAAAAGGCTGAAGAGTGGCAATTTGCACCTGATTTCTACGTTTTCTAGAACTCTCTGCTGTTTCCCCTCACATTATTACTGAATTCGCCAGAAATCATGCGCTGTCGCTAAAACCAGAACGCAGAGCGCAGAACGCCGGCTGCCTAAAACACCGCCATGTACATACATTCATGCTCGCTGTCAAATTGCAAAGAGGGGAATTAAGATAAATATGTTTTGCTCGCCTACGCCGGCACCATTACTATATGTATGTACATGCGAACATTTGCTACAAAGTCGCCGACAATTCACACACAAAAAAACTCGCAGACAACTCCAACTTCAAGGCGCAGCAGAGCCATCGCAGTTCAGGCCACTTCATATAAACACTCGTGCTGCGCTGTCCACATGAGTATGTGTATTCACGCAAAAAAGATTTTCTACAAACTCGCTGACAGTTCCCATCGTAGCAGTGCAACATAAATACCCACACCCAAAAATTGCAGACAACATAAAGCTCAAGACGCAGCAGAGCCATCGCAGCGCCCAAAAAATCGCAGATAACACCAAGCTCAATACGCAGCAGAGCCATCGCAACGCAGACCACTTCCATACAAATACTCGCTGCACACACGTGCCACACAATTCCAACCCCTAACATGTGAATTGTCAACATACGCTGTCGCTGTTTCTCATCGCTAAGGTCGCTACTATGCACATATACTAAAGCAAGCATCGGCAGATTTGTAAATGCATGCGTGTTAGTGAGAGCGCTCTGATCGCTCAAACTAATTGACTTTCGCGTCATTCGCTTGTTAGACAGCAACATGCAAGCACATATGCGCAATATGGCAAGCAAATATTTTATGATGATGAATCCCTTTGCAATTTTTATTTAATGCTTTATTAATTTTTTTTTTTTTCATACTACCCCTATAATTTGTACTACTTCCGCCAAATATGCGACAACCATGCGCGATGTTGTTTTGCCACTTGTTCAGCGACGACTAAATCGTTTGGTAGGAAAAGAGCGCAACCTGTCTGTGTGAAGAGCGTAACATGTTTGTCTGATCTTAAGATCTATGAAGCGCCGATGCTTGTACTAAAGAGAAACTTCGCTGTCGCTGATTCACTGCTCTGAGATCGTAATTACACACATAACTACAGACATTCGCCGTCGCTCACTCTTTTCGCTTGAGATAACTTGATATCTATCTCTCTTTAAATTCGGTATTGCGCTGCCCAATGCGAAAACGCAATGTTTGGCAAACACAGTAATTTGTATGTTCGCCAGTCTATTCCATGAAACAATAAGACGTCAAGAGTCAAAAGCTATACATCTTATTCAATTAAACAAGCATATATCGCGGATCTCACTTGATTACTTTAACCAAAGAAACATTTTGCAGAAAGGGATTGACTGCAGCCACGCACCCCAATATTTCATCTACCATGAATTCGCCGTCGTATGCGCTCAGAGCAACCGAGAACAGATTTGAGCAGAACATTTAACCACACGCTTATACAGTGTATCACTAAAGTAAGTATGCAGCGATGATTTCACCATGGTACAAAAGAAATAAAACTCAAAAGTAACACTACGAAAACAAAATTCAATTTTATTTATTTTTCAAAGTCTTATATATATATTTACAACAAAAAATAATATAAAAGTAATTCTTGTTTTAGCCAGATCGGCTTAATATGAAAAAAGTCTTAAAAACACATCACAAAAATAAGTATGCATTCAATCAAAAACCGAATTCAAGAAAAAATTTTGAAATTATAATAAACTGTTAATATTTCGTTGGATAGCCCTTACTCTTTTTGACAGCTTTTAACCGCGATGACATCGAGTTTACCAGTTTCTGAGTCACAGAAGTTGGAATCTTTCCCCATTCCTCCATAAGTGCTTTCTTTAGGTCATCTTTGCCATTTATTTTATGTTTCCTTATTTGCCTGTCAAGATGTTCCCACAAATGTTCAATGACATTCAAATCTGGCGATTGGGGTGGTGTTTTTAATTGCTTTGGTGTATTATACAACAGCCATTCTCTCACAACTAGAGCAGTATGCTTGGGGTCATTGTCCTGTTGGAAGACAAATGATCGCTCAAGCCCCAATTTTAATGCACTTTGCTTCAAATTATTCCTCAAAATGTTGAGATAAACATTTTTGTCCATTATCCCTTCAATCACAACCAGATTTCCTACACCAGAAGCCGCCATACAACCCCACACCATTATTGAACCACCACCATGTTTAGCTGTGCCTTTCATGTTTTGAGGATCGAGCTCTGAATTTACTTTTCTCCATACTTTTTCTCGTCCGTCCGAACCAAAAATATTAAATTTACTCTCGTCAGAGAAAATAACGGTATTCCAAAAGTTTTGGTCTTCGGTTTCGTGCAGTTTTACAAATTCAAGTCTTTTGTTTCTGTTAGTACTATTTACAAACGGCTTTTTACGGATGTTCCGACCATGGAAACCAGCAGTATACAAAGCACGACGAATGGTTTGGGGGTTAGAAGTCTTGCCAGTTTCTTTTTCCATTGCAGCCTGTATTTTAGGGGCACTCGTTTTGGGGTTTTTCTTTACCTTTCGTGCAATTATCCTGTGTTCCTGCTCCGTGAAAATTTTCGGGCGACCAGTTCTTGGTTGGTTCTTGGTATTACCTTCTCTTTTAAATTTTTCAATAATTTTTTGTACCGTGGCGTTGCTTTTATTAACATCTTTTGCAATTTGGCGTTGGCTTTTATTATCTTTGTACAATTTTATTATTAAATCCTTCATATCTTGTGAAAGTTCTTTGCCTCGAGGAGCCATGACCAAAATTTTAGCTTGAATTCACTTTATAACTTTAAAAATAATTCGCGCTTACACAACCAAACGAATTTGATGGTTTTTGTCGCAAATAAATCACATAAAGACTAACGAAACACACAAATTTGCGAACTGCATACATACTTTTGTTATATGATTTTTACCGTTTCCTACGTAATGACGCCAGACAAGATAACGGAACAATATGTCGGCATCGTGTCTTTTATATTCTTGTTAGGGATTCTGCATAGCAATTACAAACATACATTTGATAAAAATATGTCGAACTATTTTGGGAAGAAATTCATATAATCGGCTGTTAATCATAGTGCATACTTACTTTAGTGATACACTGTATGTATGTTTTCGCAGCATCATACATATAGACACACGCATGTCGATGCAAGATTTTTCGCTGAACAATATTTTCACACCTTACTTTTCCGATTTATGAGTTATTCACTTGTATTTTCGCAGTAATTGACTGTAACTCACAAACCATCGGCTCGATGGACCAGAATGTTTTCGCTAATAAATAAATCACTCAATTTTTATGGTTGTATTTCTAATTTTCTTTTTATTGCGCCACATACGCCTTGTCTTGTACACAGATCAATCGCAACCAAAGATGACTTGATACGAAACTCTCTCCCGCTCAATCATTTCGGTCCTCGATTATGCAGTGTTGCCTACTTTTTTATGTATGCGCTAGTTGGCAATACTACACAATCGAGGACCATCTGACATTAGATACATAAACAATGAGGAGCCAGAAAGCAAAAAACGCACCAAATTTGGGAAAATCAAACAAATGAACATTTCGATAAACTTAAAATATCGCACGATTGAGAAAAAAAACGTAAAGTATGAAATAGTACAATCTAAGAAAATAGCTGCAGAAAATATATGTAGAAAATTATATTTTTTTACGGATTTGAGTGGTTACAGCTATAAAAAAAGCTTACAAGATACAAACAATACGCCTTTTCTTTTTGTATTGTATTCGCAAATATTTATTTTAGTTATAACTATTTTTATTTGAAATGTTATTATTTCCATTACCATGTTCTATCTCATTACGAAATGTACATCATTAAGGATTTTACCTTATTTTAAGATATCTAGGAAATTTTAACTCTATATTATGAATTATTTATTATTTCATATATTTTATTTTAAATATATCTTGTCTCATTGTATACGTTCCGAGCAAGAAACATTCTAAAATTAATTCGATAGCACATTTTTGCACACCTCTTGGTCTGTGGGAATTGCAAAATTCTTTAAATGCTACTCAAAATGCCCATATTTAGTTTTCACCATACTGGCATCATTGGAAAATGTTATAAAAAATGAACACTTTTTGAGCGCTCTCAGAGAGCGCGAAGTTTCGTATCTAGTCATCTTTGATCGCAACTGCCCTGTCCGCTCTCTCTCTCTCGCCAGAACACTAACCATATTACGGACCAAGCATCGGCGCTTCATAGATCTTAAGATCAGACAAACATGTTACGCTCTTCACACAGACAGGTTGCGCTCTTTGCCTACCAAACGATTTAGTCGTCGCTGAACAAGTGGCAAAACAACATCGCGCATGGTTGTCGCATATTTGCGCAGCAAATGTGAAAAATATGTATGTACGTACGTATAATTGGCGGGAGTAGTAAAAATTATAGGGGTAGTATGTAAATAAAAAAAAACTTAATAAAGCAGTAAAATAAAATATGTTTAGTATAATATGTTAAAAAAAACTATGAATATTTAGGTATTTTTATGTAAATTATCGGGGTTATTATTGCACAAACAAGTATAAAAGAATTGAATTAAAACCAAAAATGTTTAAAAATTAAGAAATTTTTGGGAAATATTCCATTAACCAACATTAACAAGCGTATGACGCGAAAATCAATTGGTTTGAGCCATAGTTATATAGTAATAAAACTGTGGTGAATAGTACGTCATATTGGTGAATTTTCAGGGTTGATATTCCTCGTAGTACGTGATCTCAAGGGCGCACAGTTGTATTTTCATACCAAAAAAAAACTTTAAAAATGTAATATGTCTCTTTTACGCATATTGTCACATGCGAAGCGAATGAAAATTTTGTCGAATTTCGCCGTCTCGAATTGCGGCATGCGAATCTGTGGCGAATGACTGACGAAAATGAACTTCTCGAATTGCCAGTAGCGAAAAACTTAGATTCGCTTCGCCAAATGTGTCAAAATTTGACGAATGCTTATTTCATTCGCATTTGAGGAAAAGAAGCGACAAGTTTTGTGTTTATTCATATATTTTGATAGAAAAAAGAATTTTTACCGAAAATAAAACAACATAGAAGTGAGTAAACTACTTTTGTGTGTTTTTTAATGAAATTAAATAATAGTTCCTCTAGGTCAATGTGGGTAAACCATGGCACGTTAAAAAAAATGATTACTATTGACAATCTCCGGGTGCAGATGCAACATACTCCTCATAAGTGAAGTCCATTGTACAAGACTGCTTGAGGGGTGAGTAGTGGGTAACCATTCTTCTTTCAAATATATGTAAATCAATTTGTTTTGGAACCAAAGCCCGCATTTGTTTCATTAAATTAAAGCTAGAGTTCCACATTTGTTAAATGGATTTAATAAGATCTGGTATAATTTTTTGTAATGTTGCTGCAGTGGCAAAACACAAACGTTTGAAGTAACGCAGGCGCACCACTATGTATTCATGCGCATCTTTTGCGCTATTGCCAATTGTTATATTCAAGTGGATGTGATTGCAAAACGTCTTCTACTATCATTAAATCACCATTGGTGCCACTGTGGGTTTTACGTTTCTTTGCACCACTACTTCCCACATCCAGCTCATCTGTATCCGAACTAGCACCACTTTTATGATCTCGGTATGAGCTGCCATTTCCAATTGACGCACATCATCCTCGCTACCTACTACAATTACACAAACATCGCGCTCTTTTGTACAAATAAATAAACAAAAAAATATGCAAATGACACAAAAATGACAGAAACGTCAAATTCGGATGAACTTTTTGAATTTGTTTGAATGGCAACATAACATGGCAGGCGAAAAAGTTCATTCGCCACTCACAATGCAAATTTTAGGTGAGTTCGCCAATCTGTTCGACTCGCCAAATGTATTCGCTTCGCAAGTGACAATATACGTATTTCACACTTTTTACAAAATTTTTTTCTACTTTTCAAGATGATTCGCACCTGTCGCCCCTGCTCTCATTATAATCATGTCGCCAATGCTTGACGGCAAATATCGTCAAGCTTCAGTTTTTCGTCGTTGTCGTTCGCCGCCGTCGTGTTCATTGTGGACGGGCCAAATGGACTAAGATACTATTTGGTTTAAAACGTGAAATGTTTGCAAAAATCATGGCACTTGGATCAGAGATCTAGAAAATAATAGTTTAATTGTTTTTTGAACTACCTTAGCCATATTTTGATTGTTTCGAAAAATTTGAGAGTTTATTTCAGGTAGGTAAATGTGTGTGAAAATTGGACACAGAATTTAACGAAACTACCGACATAGTGATATGTGTGCAACATTTTGACATAAAAGTATAGCGTTATAATTTTTAACCAATTAATATACGCATAACTTTTGTTTAAATGAAAAATATCTTAATGTATTTTTAACAAATTCTCCTTTCTTAAAATAATGTATACACCTCATTCAATTTGCAACACAACACCCTAAAATGCTGACAAATAGTTGACTGAAACCCCGAGTACACGAAAAAGGTGAATATAGCCGCGGATTTTACCACAGTTTTCCTACTGTATTATACTGTGGTTTGAGCGATCAAAGCGCTCTCACTAATACGCATGCATTTACAAATCTGCCGATGCTTGTTATGGACGATCACGTAGCCATTGAAACCAAAGATGACTAGATACGAAACTTCGCGCTCTCTGAGAGCGCTCAAAAAGTAGTAATTTTTTATAACATTTTCCAATGATGCCAGCATGGGGAAAACAAAATATCGGCATTTTGAGTAGATTTTTAGGAATTTTGCAATTTCCACATACCAAGAGGTATGCAAAAAGGTGCTACCGAATTAATTTTTGAATTTTTCTTGAAATTATAGAAATAATTCATAATATAAAGTTAAAATTTCATAGATATCTTAAAATAAGGTAAAATCCTTAATGATGTACATTTCGTAATGAAATAGAACATGGTAATGGAAATAATAACATTTCAAATAAAAATAATTATAACTAAAATGAATATTTGCAAATAATACAAAAAGAAAAGGCGTATTGTTTGTATCTTGTAAGTTTTTTTTATACCTGTAAACCACTCAAATGTGTAAAAAAAATATAATTTTTTACAAATATTTTCTGCAGCTATGTTCTTAGATTGTACCAAGGCAAATTAAACAAGGTAGAATTGACAACTGAAATATTTTGTTTTTGTAGGAATTCTTACTTCAAAAAAGTATAAACCAACGAATTTACCCTTACTAGCCCACGTACAATATTTGGGCCCCATACAATTTTTGTATTAAGAAGTTAAACCACATTTGCAAATATCAAAAAATTATTAATTACATAGTTATTTGTAAACTATCTAATAAGCTCACTTTTTCCACCAAGTGCTACTTTGGAGTCTACCTCTTTAAAGACCTTGACCGCAAAGAACAAGCGTACATATGTATATATTAATATAGCAACGATTTGGGTCACTGTTTACGACTATCATCAAATTCTAAAAAATGTTGGGAGGAGTACCAAAGTCACTTTTCGGTTCAAATGAAAATTGGCCTCCGGAGAATAAATATTGTTGTTATTTTGAAAAATATTTTCAAAAATCCGAAGAACTTATCGGAGGCGTTGTCTATAGCTTTTGTCTTGAGTTGCCTACTATTGTCCACGATTTAAAAAAATAATGCAATCTCGTCTTCTTGGTACACAAATGGTTTCATTCGTTTCCAAATATCTTGCAGACTACTCAAAAGATTGATCTCGTAATCGGATTATTATTTATGGGTACTTGGCGCGTCTATTGATACCTCTCCCGACAATTTTTGGAAGTGTTTTAGCACTCGGTTGCAGTCGTAAACAAATACCACGATTTGGTATTTCTCAAATAAAAATAACAAACTGATAAAAATGAGAAGTTTTAAATGGAACGGGATAACAATTTTTTTCATTTGACGTAAAAACTCCTACAGCAAAGAGAGAACAGTCAAGTTCGCTACTACTTTGTTTAATATACTTTGGATTATACTATTTCATTCTTTACGTATTTTTTCTCAATCGTGCGATACTTTAAGTTTATCGAAATGTTCACTTGTTTGATTTTCCCAAATTTGGTGCGTTTTTTGCGTATCTAATGTCAGATTGTCCTCGATTGTGTAGTACTGCCAACTAGCGCACACATAAAAAAGTAGGCAGCACTGCATAATCGAGGACCGAAATGAGAGAGCGGGAGAGAGTTTCGTATCAAGTCATCTTTGATTGAAACCCTATAAGCTCAAATAATAAATACATTACGCTTTATATTCAATACTAGCTGATGCTGATGGGAAGATACGATACTAGCAATATAGAAGTATTATATATATGGCAGACATGGGCGTTTTGACTCAAACGAGCAGTTACTCTCAGCACACGTATTCTTACGCTCTTATTTCAGTCGCTGTTGAGAGCGAAAAAACCAGTTTGGCACTGTGGGATAAGGAATTGATTTTCCTGCCAGTCGCGCTGCAGACAGCAACGAGGTAGCATAGGTAGTCGGTATGTTGATGTTTTTTTATGCCCTAGTATATTTTTGCCCCATTTGAAATCTATAACATAAATAAAATGTTATAATTTCAGATACTTTTGGTGGGGTAAATTCGGAGTTGACTACTTTTACTAGCAAACAAGTTAGCGGAAATTTAAGGAGTTCTTAAAAACTTAAAAAAACATATTATCTCTCTCAATACCCTCATATTTCTCAAAGTCTTTATGGAAGGTATTATGGTGGCTCCTAAAATTATATGCCCGGGTCCCCTTTACATAGATATTACACAATAGACATTGCATATTACCAAAAGCATCGAAAATCAATATTTGTCATTCATTTTGAACAAACACATATTCATATGTAGGTACGCGCATTAATAGTATGATAAAACAATCAAGCGGCGCACGATGTTGCTTCGCTGTTGTTTGTTAATCAACTGACTGCAAATGTTCTTTGTCCCATGGTAGCCACTTTACGCTCGCGGTTACCAATACATGCTTACATTTCATTTGCCCACCAATGATATAGGGCGACGGTTGAATTTAACCACGCATACATATATACGTTTCCTCACGCGTTGCCGTGAGTAGTCGAGCTAACCCTGTTAAAAACGTTGGAGTATGGGAGTACTCCAACATTTATCCTCATTCATACAAAAAGGTGGTCCAATTTATAAGCCCATGTCCGGTAATTGGATCACCTAACCATATCGGAGCACCCTGCTGAATAGTCTATGGAACACCTACGTGAGAGTACTTTGAAAATGCTGCCAAAAGATTACTCTAAGTGGCCAAACGACCATATGCGCAATTATGCTTGTACGTGTGCCAGAGAGAGCTCAGCGCTATGCTTACTTGATAAAAGTAAGCAAGATTGATCGGCCACTCTTCCGAACTTCGCCACACGACTTCATTGATACTATGCGTGTGATGACATCGACGTCGGCAGCAAAAGGTAGCCTATGAACGCGTGCATTGATATTTTAATTCTGGCCACCACTGCTCTATAGAGTACTCTGCAGTAAAGCGAGAGAGGGAGTATGTGTTCTTCTTCTCTCGCTTTGCTGTTGAATACTCCATAGAGTAATCCAATAGGAGTATTTTGGGATTACTCTCATGTAGGTGGTCTATAGCAGGCCCGTGCGCACGGGGGAGTTTTGGGGGTTAAAACCCCCCCCATGGCCAAATCTAAGTTGCAATGATTTTGCAAACATTTTCAAAATATAGTTTATAAATTTTGCATTGAATCTTGACTCTTATTTTTGACAAAATTAGTTAAAATAATTTTACGGAAGAAGAAATTGTGGGAAGTTGCAAAAAATAAGGTTGGCCAATACATAAGTCCGGCACTTTGAATTACACTTGGCGCTTTCCGAAAATACAAGGTTTTGTAGCGTATGTTCGTTTGGCATTTTTCAAAAAATTGTACTGATAACAAAAAATGTTCGTTTTGTGAAAACAGTGAGCAGTTTCAATTAACAAGTACTGTTGACAGTACTATTCAGGACCTGGTTAATTAGGTTTTGATGAAGTGCCTTTTCGGAGTGCTATTTAGGAAACATCAAAAAAATCACTTTTTTATGAAGATTTACGGAGCGTTGAGAGAAGAAATGAATATTGTAGAGCGAATGGCTCAATTATATGTGAGATTTTCTGACCGTTTTTGTTGTAGGCGTAAAGAGAATGATGAGAAAATGAACGTTGGAGAGCAGATGAGCGACAACGTTCAATTATGTGAATGTTTTCAAGCATTTTCTGAGGTTTTTTTAACCGAAGATAAAGATCTCATTTTTCATGGATGTTTATCAATAGCCTGTAGAAACATATAAACATAGCACATTTCATATTTTCAGAATTGTGTCAATAAAACTTCATAAACCTTATTTTTTATCAAGTTTCATAAAAATATCGAAAGCCCTCCGAAATAAATCAATAATTTGGAACCGATTTACTTAGTACGTTCTTCAAGAATTGAAAGGGTTCAACGTAAGTTCATTCGATTTGCTTTGCAACCTCTCCATTTAGAAAATCCCTTGCCTCTCTACAATGCCAGATGCATGCTTATTAATGCTATGTCGCTTGAAACCAGACGAACTGTTCAACATGTAATGTTTATTTACGATATAGTGTCTGGGGCTATCGATTGTTCAGCTCTCCTTAGACAGGTATGCTTCAATATTCCGAATAGTCCCCTTCGCTCTCACAATACTTTTTATACCGAATTTCGTAGAGCTAATTATCTTAGTTTTGCTCCCCTTATTAGAGCGAAGAATTCAATCGGATTTCTAGAAATCTTGTTCTCGATTTTTCATGGCCGAGACTCCAGTTCAAGCTACGTGTTTAATCTTACTATCGAGCAAATTAATTGATCTCATCATAATTTTTAATACTGTTGTTATATTTGTAACTAGTTTTAAGTATAATTGTATTCTAGTCAGTAAGGTTTTGAACCAGTGGACCTAATAAAGTTATGAAATGAAATGAAATGACCCAAAAGAAATAAAAAAAGGCCCCAAATAAGCTTCTGAAAAGCATAAATAAAAGGCTCCAAAAACCCTTAGAAGGGGTCCAAAAAGGCTCCGAAAAAGGTTCTGAAAAGCACCAATAAAAGGCTCGGAAGTTCATTTAAAAAGAGTCATATCGCTCCAAATTCATCAGAATCGGACTCTTTTTTATGACTCCGTTTGGAGTGCCTGCGCAGAACGATTTTTGGCTCCATTTGGCTCCGAAAGGAGTCTTTTTAGGTACTTTTGGTTGGCTGGGATATGCCACCATATCACTAATTCTCTATCAAATACATAAAAATTTGTACAACCAAAAAAATTTTCTTGGGTATAATTTTAGGCATCAGAGTATGCAGTTTCAAAAAAGTTAAAGAACATTTAAATTTATGATGTATGGGTGTGGGTATCTGTTTCAGCAAATAAGTTTATCTTAGCTAAAAATTTATGCGAATGCAAATCAAAATTAAAAACCCCCCCCAAGGCTAACTCCTGCGCACGGCCCTGGTCTATAGAGTATTCAAAAGCAAAGAAATGGAGTACTCCGAGTCGGATTAGGTGATCCAATTACCGGACATCGCCATAGCAATTTTTTATATGAGAGAGGATATGTGTTGGAGTACTCTATGGAGTATGGAACGGAGTATTTCGGTTTTTTGCAGGGAAGCTCGCGACAAAAATATGTCGTACATACATATTTACACTTACTATGGCAGGTATTTGCAAAACAGAAGGGCCGAACAAAAGAAAATTCATTGTTAATTTTTTCTCTGCTGGCGTAGTAGAGAAAAATGACACAATTCGGCTCAGCGAATAAAGGCCTAACGAACTAACGCCTAATTTTTCGAAATGAAAGAATGCCTAAAAAAGAACGCCTGCGAAGAAAGTGAAAGAACGTCAAACTTTAAAAATTAAGGAAAGCCTAATTTTGAAAATGAAAGAAAGTCTTAATTGTTAGGGTTTCTTTCATTATGAAATAACGCCCAATGAAAGAAGGCCTAACAACCCGAATTAAAATTCTTAGAAGAAAATGATACAAGTCCCAGTATTTGGGACTTATTTCACAATTAAACTATAACTTCCGATCCATGTTTTTTATGTGCAGAACACCTTTTCGCATTGTCGGCATTCGGCCGCGTTTCAAAAAATAACCCTGGGCTACGCCATTCCAACTCCGGGTAGTTGCCCTGAACGGTGGCAACATGCCTAATTAGGTATTAATTGTTGTTGTTGTTGTTGTTGTTTTAGCAACAAAATCACTCCCCGAAGGTTTTGGGGAGTGTTGTCGAAATAACAGTCCTTGGCCGGATATGAATCCGCTTTTTCATTTAGGGCAACATGCCACCGTTCCCACTCCATGGGCGGGGTCCATGGTATTTTTTTAATTTTTATTATCACCTGAAACTAATGATTACACTGGATCACAAATTCCAACTTTTTTTCTGCACCACCTCCTAATTCCGAAAATCAAAGTTATTTTTACTTGAATGGTACCGTTTTTGAGATATTTACGATTTACCGTTATTTCAAAAAACAAAAAAGATGGCTCCACTTAATCGTGTATATCTCAAGAACAAATTGAGCTATTCGAAAACGGTTTGAAAAATTTGAAAGCATATAAAATTTACTATAATCAGTACATACAACACTTTCTGCTAGGTCCTGCGGATTCAAACATAGTGAACAATCATTACGGATTTTTAAAAATTTTTTTGTAAAAATATAAAAAAATTTGTATTTTGCGAGGAAGCATCTCGAAAACTTTTTGTTTTTTTGCAGATATTTTTTCCCCCCTCTAAGCTCTGTTTTATAACAAAAAAAACAAGCTATCAGTGAACAAAATCGATGAACTAATACAAAAGTTATAAGCATTCAAGTAAATATATCCATTTAATGCTTAAGTACCCTACTGGTACATATGTGTTAGTATTCGTATATCAGTTAGTTAGCAGGTAGATTTTCGAAAAGTTATTAGATACAAAAAGCTGTTAGTGTCGTTTTCTCAAACCTAGGTACATTTTAAACAAGAGCATATTTTTGAGGCAGGTAGTGTTTTCTTTGTAGAACTAGGGAACCTTTTTGTTTAGGTAGGCTTGAATTTTTACTGGATCTAAGTATAAATAAGAGTACATGCGCCTTGTTCCTTCATAATATCTGCAAGGCTCGCCGGATACTGTTCAGTTTATAATTGCAGTTTATAACCCGTCATTTACTTAAAAATAAAAAATGAATAAAAGGGCGCGAGAGTTTGAGTGTACAAATGATCCAGATATGTTCTGTTTCATCTGCGGTCAATTTATTGTTAAAAGTATGAGACGTGTGTTTTCAAATAATTTGAAAGTTACATACTATAAGTGTTTTGGAATTGAGCATAAAAACAATGAAAAACCATGGACACCGAACACTGTGTGCACCACATGCCGAGTCAAATTGATTTCTTCGGAAACCGGAACAAAAAGGTACGTTGTAAAAATTAGGAATTTGTTCCCTTTTAATGCATAGCTGACTAATTTCTGAAACTATCTATTTAGGCGACGTGTGAAATTTATTACACCAATGAAGTGGGGGGAACCAACTTGCCATTCAACGGACTGCTATATTTGTACTACAAAAGTACTTGGGGTTGGAAAGTCCAGAAAAGTAACCTATGCGAGCGTATCTACAGTGTCATTACCAGAACTAATTTCAACAGAAGCGACATTGCCAGAATCAAATTTAACTTTAGTTCCGGCTCCAGTTTCATTGTCAACAGTAGTATCTGATTACGCGGCATCATGTTGCACTGAATTTCAAACGGAAAACGAAAGAAATTCTTTCTCACAAGCACAACTCAATGATTGGATAAGGGGTTTGGAATTGTCAAAGGAAAAGGTCGAACTACAAGCCTCTCGAATGCAACAATTTAAATTTGTTTCATCCGATGTTAAGGTAACATATTATAGAACTCGTCACGAAGAATTTTCCAAGTACTATACGAAGGAGGACAGTGTTTGTTACTGCAAAGACATTGCTGGTCTATTCAAACAATTTGGTGAACCATATGATTCAAAAGAGTGGCGATTGTTCATAGACGGCAATAAATTAAGTTTAAAGGCCGTATTATTGCATATTGGCAACCAAAACCCATCTATCCCGATCGCGCTAGAAAATATGTGCCGATCTTAAAGTCGTTGGAATGCTATGTGGTCTACAAAGTGGATACACAAAATACTGTTGCTTTCTATGCAAATGGGATAGCCCAGCTCCTCAAGACCACTACATCATAAAGGATTGGCCAGAACGAATCGAGTTTCAAGTTGGGGTAGATAACATAAAATACTCTCCACTTATAAAGAAGGAAAAAATAATTCTACCTCCGCTCCACATCAAGCTCGGCCTTATCAAAAACTTTGTGAAGGCTTTGGACAAAGAAGGCGAAGCTTTTCATCATTTGAAGACAATCTTCAAAGAGATTTCAGAAGCAAAAATAGAGGAAGGCATTTTTGTGGGACCGCAAATAAGGAAAATGATGACCAATAACCATTTCAAAGAACCAGTGGAGGCAGCAGCGTGGGATTCTTTTGAAAAGGTCGTTACTTCTTTTTTAGGCAAACACAAAAGTCCTAACTACGAGATGATAGTGAACGACTTAATCAAAAACTATGCGGAAATGGGTAAATAAAAAAACATATTATAATAAATTATATATTACATAAATTTACATGAGAATATATAGCCATAAATCTGAATTCATCGTCCAGTTCCGAACAAACAAGAACGGGAAAAATATAAACAAAAAATTTTTTCTGAATTGAAAGATAAATCCAGCCTAAGAAAATTATATACTAATGTGTCACTTATGTATTTATCTAATTTACTTTTTTATTTTCTTTCAGGAGTAAATATGTCTTTAAAAATTCATTTCTTACACTCCCACTTAAATCTTGGCGACGAAAGTGACGAGCATGGTATCAAGGATTCTGGGATGTCGCTATGATGGGCGACTACTGTTGGTTTCTCATAAGAGAAACCGATCCTAATCTAAATAAGCGTCAAAACAAGACACATAACTTTTTCAATTATAAAATAAGATTATAGAGTTAAGACAGAACCATATGTACATATGCTATTATTTGTAGGGTACTTAAGTATTAAATGGATATATTTACTTGAATGCTTATAACTTTTGTATTAGTTCATCGATTTTGTTCACTGATAGCTTGTTTTTTTTGATATAAAACAGAGCTTAGAGGGGGGAAAAAATATCTGCAAAAAAACAAAAAGTTTTCGAGATGCTTCCTCGCAAAATACAATTTTTTTTATATTTTTACAAAAAAATTTTTAAAAATCCGTAATGACTGTTCACTATGTTTGAATCCGCAGGACCTAGCAAAAAGTGTTGTATGTACTGATTATAGTAAATTTTATAAGCTTTAAATTTTTTCAAACCGTTTTCGAATAGCTCAATTTTTTCTTGAGACATACACAATTAACTGGAGCCATCTTTTTTGTTTTTTGAAATAACGGTAAATCGTAAATATCTCAAAAACGGTACCATTCAAGTAAAAATAACCTTGATTTTCGGAATTAGGAGGTGATTTTACATAGGAATTTCACTATGGCGTCTCTGGTGCATTTTGGCTGTAAACCAGTGTTATTATATCGCGCGATTTTTTATTTCAAATTTTCATTTTATGTTATACGAGTAACTTATTAGCTATTTACATATATGTATATGCATGTACACTGTATTTTTATTCTCTTTATGTTATCTTTGTTGTCAGAAAGGTGTTCTGCACAAAACTACCATGGATCCCGCCCATAGAATGGGAACGGTGGCATGTTGCCCTAAATGAAAAAGCGGATTCATATCCGGCCAAGGACTTCGGGGAGTGATTTCGTTGCTAAAACAATAACAACAACAACAATAAATACCTAATTAGGCGTTTCTTCATTTTTGTTTGTTAGGCTTTCTTTCATTATGAAGAATCAAGTAACAATTTAAATGAAGAAATGCCTAAAATGCTAGATATTCTTTTATTATGAACAACCGCCTAATTCCTACATATATGAAATATTTAGGCAATATTTCATTTTTTTTTTAGGCGTTAGCTCGTTAGGCCTTTATTCGCTGAGCCACAGAATTCATTATTTTCTTGTTTCCGGCATGCGTGGTCACCAGCAGTAGCAGAGGTAAGTAAATTTGTATTTATAGTTGAAAATTTTGTGTCTAACCTAATTGTTTCTTTCCTTTCAGATTAACACATGGGCATCTGGAGCAGATAGGGTGGATCGCCTGGACGGCGCATGGGCATAACACCCGAAATACTGTAGGGAAATTCCACCGTCACTTACGTTACATCGCAAGTAAAATTGTATGATTCAAACTCAAATTGCATTACCATTTGCACGTTTTAGTACAAGAAATGTGTTGCATTAACCACCAAATATTGTTCGAGTCTATTTTGTGGAATATTTATACATAGACATTCGATATATATACAGAGGATCTTTACGTTTTAATAAAAAAAAAAAATAAAAAATAGAAGGAAAAATAAAAAGTTTGTTTGAAAAGGTGGGTAAGAACGTAAGCGTTCGTCACTGACGATACAAAAGCGCACCGGTTTTTTTTAGATTGTATACTATTTTAAAAACAAATTTACTTTAAATAGTTTATGTAATTACCTTGTAGATGGAGAATCGAAGATTTTAAATTGATTGGCAGAAAACTATATATTTTATGCAATAAAATGCTTATTTTCGTCACTTACGTTACAAAAAAAGGCGCACAACAATTTTTTTTCTACACCCAAAAATTTTTCATACTTTTCAAAATTTCACTAAGAATTAAAATAAAAGTAACATGTAATGCCTGGTTACTAAGATTCACACAGCATAACAAATATAAAGTAGTTTCTTAACAAGGTATTTAAGAACAAAAAAAATTTTTTTTTGGTTGTCCTAAATAGTTTAAGAATATTTAAGTTAGGGTTATGCGAATGTCATTCTGGCATTTATTCATCATGATTTAATATATTTACAACAACTTAGCCATATTACCAACTTAAAAATAAAATGTTGGTTTTTTCGCTTTCATCAATCTCTGTCATGGAAATTCCCTGTAACATTTCGGTAATAGCGCAAATTACTTTGAAAAAATTGTGTCTCAAATTCTGTGGCGGCCGGGACAGGTATTAATATTAATATGTATGTATATATTTTGATTTTACCTTGTCCCTTTTAAAAACTAACGCGATTTCAAACCCAGTTCAGGATTAGTGTTTTACCCGACCGTCCGCCAATCCGCCCGCATGCACTTTCATATCCATGATAGTGCACAAAATTAGGTACTGGATGGTAAGTGTATACATCCACTGCCCACTGCTAAAACACTTCCGAAAATTTCGGGAAAGGTGTCAAACGACGTGTTTGGGCCTAGGTTACCATGTTCTAAGGGCGAGAGTTCGATATCCTGCTTCGGTCAAGAGATATTTGCAATTAAAGTTTGCCATTGTTTGATTGTTTGCATACATCAGTTTAGAATAAATATATTTTTAAATCTTGTAGAACGATACTAATTTTTCGTATTTTGAGGAAGAATTAAAGTGCGGTATGGCGATGTAGGTGTCCTCCAGGGCGAGTGACACTGGTAATTTATAGGTATATAGGTATGCTTATTGTTTATGTATTTTAATTGGGGTATGTATACGAGGGTGGGTCCATCTGCTGCCAATTTGTCGTGGCAGATGAACTAATTTTCGGTGGTAGAAAAGTTCGCCTTTCTGCTTTAGGGTTTCTCTGGCCTAGGGTCTTGGTTGGAGGTGGAGTGGATGGTTACGATGAGGTAGCGGGTCTCTCGCCATCCATTCCTTCCATAGGGAGCAGAATCAGCTTGGCCAAGGGTCTTCTGATCTGACCCTTCTGACGAGATCCACTACACGTACTCGGTTATCTTCGCCGGGGTGTACGTCAGTAACTCGACCGAGCCTCCTCGTTTGGAGATAATTTGTCTTCCTTGATGACAACGAGATCTCCTAGTTTAATATTTTGTTTTGGATGCTTCCACTTCACTCGTTTTTGAAGTTAGGACAAGTATTCCACCTTCCATCGCCTGCGGAAGGTTTGATGAAGAGCCTTGAGCTTCTGCCACCTATTAATAATGGAGGCAGGGTTCTCATTCACCTGTTGTTCTGGGGGAGCCAGAAGATGACTTCCCGCAAGGAAGTGCCCAGGGGTCAAAGGTTCCAGATCCGTGGGTTCATTGGAGGCTGGACTTAGCAGTCGCGAATTTGAGGCATGCCTCAATCCGGCACAATAACGTATGCAACTCTTCATGAGTGAATTTATGAGGCGAGGCTAACTTCTTGAAGTGGCTTTTAAAGCTCTTCACGCCCGCCTCCCAGAGTCCCCCCATATGTGGAGCCCCGGCCGGAATAAAATGCCATGTCATGGCTTGATGGCTGTATTTTAAAATAGTTTTATCTCGGGCTTCAGAGATAAATGCCTGAAATTCAGATCGTAGAGATCTTGACGCTCCGACAAAGTTGGTACCGTTGCCGGAGTAAATGTTTCTCGGACATCCTCGTCTAGCGATAAAACGCGAATAGGCTGCCAGAAAGCATAGGGTACTGAGATCACTGGTTGCTTCTAGATGGATCGCTTTGGTGGTGAAACAAACAAAGAGGCAAATGTAGCAATTTGATAGTCGACATAATCTACCGCGGTAGCTTTTAATGTCGAAAGGCCCGGCAATGTCCACCCCGGTATTAGTGAACGCGCGGGTGAAGGTAGTGCGCTCGCAAGGCAGGGTACCCCTAAGTTGGGGTCGATTTCTATAAATCGTGCAGACTTTACAACTATGGATAGAGGCCCTAATCATGTTCTTGATATTCGGAATCCAGTATTTTGTGCGAATGAGACGGAGCATTAGTTGGTTTTCCCCATGGAGGGAGACTTTATGTACCATTTGTACAATCAAACGCGTCAGCCTACAGTTATAAGGCAGTATTATTGGGTGGCGTTCGTTACAAGCGAGGTCTTGAGATTCTCCAAGGGGCTCAGCGAATAAAGGCCTGACGAACTGACGCCTAATTTTTCGAAATGGAAGAATGCCTAAAAAAGAACGCCTAACAAGAAAGTGAAAGAACGTCTAAATTTAAAAATGAAGGAAAGCCTAATTTTAAAAATGAAAGAAAGTCTTAATTGTTAGGGTTTCTTTCATTATGAAATAACGCCCAATGAAAGAAGGCCTAACAACCCGAATTAAAATTCTTAGAAGAAAATGATACAAGTCCCATTATTCGGGACTTATTTCACAATTAATCTATGTGCAGAACAACTTTTCGCATTGGCGGCCATTGGCCGCGCTTCAAAAAATAACCCTGGGCTACGCCATTCCAACTCCGGGTGGTTGCCCTGAACGTTCCCACTCTATGGGCGGGATTTTTTTAATTTTTATTATTACCTGAAACTAATGATTATTATATCGCGCGATTTTTCATTTCAAATTTTCATCTTATGTTATTAGCTATTTACATATGTATATGCATGTACACTGTATTTTTATTCCCTTTATGTTATCTTTATTGCCAATTCAGAAAGGTGTTCTGCACAAAAATATCATGGATCCCTGCCCATAGAGTGGGAACGGTGGCATGTTGCCACCGTTCAGGGCAGCCACCCGGAGTTGGAATGGCGTAGCCCAGGGTTATTTTTTGAAGCGCGGCCGAAGGCCGCCAATGCGGTAAGGAGTTCTGCACATAAATACCATGGATCACGTCCTGAATTGGGGATCTGACCTAAACCAATTTTCGGTTTTTTGTTGATAACTTTTCACTAAAACACAAAAATTAAATTTCAACTTCGGATCATTGATACCAAAGTCAAAACGCGTATTTTGACACCCCTATTAGCGCATTCATATCACTTAAAAACGCATAATAGCAATAGAAATCACACTTTTAACAAAATGAAAAAGCGCCTAACGTTAATGAAAGAAAGCCTAACAGGGCGGTGCCACGCCCACATTTTTTGTGTTTTGTTTGTACTTCATTAATGTCCAAAGTTTATGGTTTAAACATTCCAGAGTGGTTTAGAAAATTGTTGTGTACGATTCAGGCTATATCAGTTTTTGGAAAAGTACCCAGTGCCACGCCCCCAGGCTATATAAAATTTAAATTCTTCATAAATCTGAACATATTGGGTGTAAATTAAAGATTTTTGGACATGTGTGTCCTTTAGTCAAGATTTATATAATTTTTGAAAAGTGGGCGGTCCCACGCCCACATTTTTTGTGTTTTGTTTGTACTACAATAATGTCCAAAGTTTTGCGTGGATCTCTTTTAAACTTTCCAGATTGGTTCAGAAAATTGTTGTGTACGATTCAGGCTTTATCAATTTTTGGAAAAGTAGGCGGTGCCACGCCCCCAGGCTATATAAAATTTAAATCATCATAACTTTGAATATATTTGGTCTAAACTAATGATTTTTGGATATGTGTGTCCCTTGGTCAACAATTATATAATTTGGGAAAAGTGGGCGGTGCGGCGCCCACATTTTTTGTATTCAGTACTTTGTTTGTACTTCAATAATGTCCAAAGTTTATGGTTGATCTGTTTTAAACTTTTCCAATACGTTAAAATCTTCGTTGGGTACGACATACATAGGCTACATTTGTAAACTTTTTGGAAATGTGGGCAGCTCCAAGACCACAGGCTAAGTAATATTTCAATTCGTTATATCCCTGAATGTATTTGCTTTAGTGAGATTTTAACGTTCTTAAATCTTAATCAAAGCACATAATTTTTTTTTTTGTTATTGCCGTTTATACATATCCGGAGTATTATAGGATTTTCATAAAATCATAATAGTGGCGTTAAGTGGTAGATATAGGATATAATTAAATAAATACTAACTACACATCTGTTCAGCAGCGCATAATGGTTTTTGTCATACTCATTGAGTTCAAAGATCAGTTGTTTGAGTTGGACATCCAAAAAATTTATTTGTTTATACCAAAGACGTTAAAGCCAAAAACATTGTATATCCTAAAGCACTGCAATAAATGGAATGTTAAAAGTTAATAGAAAAATATTTGAAAATGTATTTCTAGCGCAGTCACTGGTCAGGCAGAACAACGTCTGCCGGGTCTGCTAGTATGAAATATTTAGGCAATATTTAATTTTTTTTTTTTAGGCGTTAGTTCGTTAGGCCTTTATTCGCTGAGCCGTCCACCGGCCCTAATAATATCATCTTTGTCGATGAATGGGTTGAGTTTCAATATCTCGCTTTTCTTGTCGATAGAATTTCCCTTCCTCAAATTTACATAATCTTCATTATATGATTGCTTCTGATAGAGTTTTATCAAGATTTGAGTCGTTGTCTTAATCTCACCGGATGAGATTAAACATGGTTTTTTTTTGAAATTAAGCTTTTGTTTGGGGATGAGTTCTTCGAATGAATCTCATAATACATAATACCAAGAATATCGATTTCTTATTGCTTTGATATTGCGTAGGCATGCGCCCTCTTTTCCTCCACGGAAGTGTGATATTCCTGTTCTTGTGTTGGCCATTGTGAGTTGTCTTCTTGTAACCAAGAAAGTCCCTGCCACCACAAAGAATTGTCGACCAAATCCGATGCAGGTAGTCCCCTGCTTCCTAAGTCTGCTGGATTCGATTCCGATTTCACATGAAGCCAGTCCTTGCTGCCGACCAGGTCGATGATTTTGGTTATCCTGTGTGCGACGACAGTTGAACAGGAACATGGTGGTTTCCTTATCCATGCCAAAACGATGGTGAATCCGTCCATAAATGTTGTTTGCCTGGTCCCAGCTTGATATTTCGGAATATTGATTCCATCATTTCTGCCAAAAGGACTGCCCTGCAAAGTTCCAAACGTGGAAGTGAAATAGTCTTCAGGGTGCTACTATGGTTTTAGCCAAGAGTAGAGATACGAAAATATCATCATTCCTTTTGACTCGCATGTAGACGGCTGCAGCGTATGCCTTTTCCGAAGCGTCGCGGAATCCATGAATTTCGACGTCATCTTCTGGTGAAAATTTACCCATCGTGGAATCCTTATCTTGTCGATTTCATGGTATTGCTGTCTGAAGTTTTTCCATCGCTCCAATGTGTTCGACGAAACTGGTTCGTCCCAATCGGTTCCCTTTAACCAGATGTTCTGCATCAGAATTTTGGCCACAATGACCATTGGTGCAAGCCATCCTAAGGGGCCGAAAAGTTTGGCAGCTTTTCAGCTTTTCACTTTCTTCCAGTGACCCTGCTTGAAAGCAGAATATGTCGGAATGGGCATTCCATCTTATGCCCAATGCCTTAACGATGCTAGTATCCTCAAACGCTAGAAAGTCCTCGGTCAGCCGATCCGATTTAGGGATGTCGTTGAGAATTTCTTCAGAATTCGAAGTCCATTTCCATAGAGGGAAGCCAGCGGAGTGTAAGACTTCTCGAATTTCATTTCTCGCATTAATGGCCGATGCGAGTGTATGTCCCCCCGCTAGTACGTCGTCAACGTACATGCTTCCCTTACTATGCTAGATGCTGTAGGATATGTACTTTCTACATCATCTGCCAGTTTTAAAAGGGTTCTTATTGCTAGGTAAGGCGCGCGATTGACCCCGAAAGTGACTGTTTTCAACTCGTAAAGGCTTATGGGTTCATGAGGCGATGTTCGATAAACAATTCGTTGAAAGTTTGTGTGATCATCGCTCATCCATATTGGCCTATACATCTTTTCGATGTCACTAGTCTCCAGCGAAGTATAAGTACTGGAAAATCTGATTTCAGTACTGGGCCTGGCACGAGAATGTCGTTTAGACTTGTACCATTTGCGGTTTGGCTTGAGGCGTTAAAAACGACGTGTGATGGGGCAAAAAATAGTTATCAGCCGAATCGGCTGGTATCATTTCCTGCATATGCCCTAATGTCTCATATTCAGACAGGACCCTCAAATATTCTTTACCTAATTCCAGGTTCTTTGCTAAACGCGTCCCATTCCGGAAGAACTGCGAACACGCCCGCCTAAGAGATCCTCCTATGTTTATTTTATCCGGGTATTCCTGTCTGAACGGAAATGAGACGAAATATATCTCCCATCCTCTCTACGACTCGTAGTTGCCCTGTTGTTTGTCATCTGAGTTTGGACTTTTAGTTCTGGGCAGATTTTCTAACTCCCAGAATGCTGTAAGCTGTTTGTCCAAATCGTCTTCGCTGTAAAAGGACACTATATTTCTGGTTGGATTCGGTGCTTCTACACGCCCGGTTAATAGCCAACCGAACACGGTTTCTTGAGCCAGAAGTGTACTCAGTACTTTCTTTTTCAGTCCGCTCAGTATAATTTGCGGATATACATCTCCGCCAAGTATTATATCAACTTCCTCGATGATGTAGAATCGCTTATCTGCCAAAATCAAGTCTGGGAATGCCTGCATAGTCGTCGCGTCGATATGGCAGGATGGAAGATTCCCAGTAAGTTTGGCTAGAATTAAAACAGAAGTTGTTAGGCTGAAGCAAGGGTCCACGGGTGAACGGAGTTCAATACTGGATGCCTCCTTGACTTGAGCCGATTCAGCATTAGTGATGCCCCAAACTTGAGCATGCATCCTTTTTGCTGGTAAATTAATTCTGCGCTTTAGTCGTTCTGTCATGAATGAGCATTCTGAACCAGAATCAATCAGTGCTCTTGGTGGGAAGTCTTTGTTCCCATAGACCAAGCGTACTTTCCGGCAATTTAGTCGAACACAAGTAAGTAATAATTGCGTCCCAGTTCGAAGTGTCAATTTTATGACTTCGGAATGACGAAAGACATTTATTTATTTCGCGTTGCAATGTTTTAATTGCGCTACCACACTCACTCTCTACCATATTTGACATTCAGCGTAAATAAACTGCGTATGCCCTTTTATATTTCTGTTTTACAGAAAATATGTCATACGATTCTAATTTGTTTGAGTTTAGCAACTCCTCCTGGGTCGCTATGGCTTTTCTCCACATTGACTTCAAGTCCACTTGTTGCAGAGCAAGAGTATACTTGTTGTGGGCCGAATCCTCTAAATCATTGTAGTCTGATTCGAATTCAGCAATCGAATCAGGCAGGCTAATGAAGCTTTCCATATTTTGGATTTTGAGGAATTAGAATCAAAACAAAACTAGAAAAATAGCTTGAGATACGAGAAATGCTCAATCGTACAATATAATTCTTAAAAAAGGGTAAAGGCCGTATGTACCCCAGGAAAATCAAACAACCCAATTCAATAATTTTTTCAATAAATGAACGCAGAGTCTTTATAATCTTACTCAATTTTATTTATTTACTGCACACTTGGCCGTATCGTCTGAATAATTTGTTTAAACTCGACACAGAAATTAGAATGCAACGTTATTTGATTCCTCGCCACCCACACGCTATCGGGGATATCTTTATATATATATGTATATGTGTATTAAGGCGCCTCACGCTCCATACAAAAAAAATTGGACACCCTGTTTCCATCGGAATTATAAACTTCAGTGTATTTTAAGACCTTGGTCAAAATATTTCGAAAAAATATTAAGATTTACCGGAGCTAAACCGCGTTTAAAAAACGCTAAAAATATCCTTTTTTATGTATAAAAGGACTATGATAAAATATTTTTTAATAAAAAGCACCTGAGATGATGAATTAGCTGGAGTACAAAAGGTAAGCATAAAAAAGTTTGAAAATTTTATCAACGCAATCCAAATATTGAGATGTATGTTGCTGTTTTTGGTCATATTTCGAGGGGTAGGTTTGTGGAAAACTTTAATAACTCAGCCAATTATTGACGGATTTGGACGACTAGGATATTATTTGAAAGGTATTTTCGAGACGTTGCCATTTCTGCAAAAATTTAACCCTTTTTGGTCCAATTTTAAACATTGCGAATATTAGCACACAGGTATGCAATAATAGTATTGATAAAATTTTTAAACTTTTTTACGCACTCTATCATCTCAGGTGCTTTTTATTAAAAAATATTTTTTCATAATCCTTTTTTTAACGCGGTTTAGCTTCGGTAAATCTTAATATTTTTTCAAAATTTTTTTGGGGGAGTCCTTATAAACGAGTGAATTTTGAAATTCCGGTGGAAACAGTGCAACTTTTTTTGGCGAGGCACCTTAATGTGTATATGTGTTGCCGCAATAACGAATGTAAACAAAACCACCAACAAAGTGCGAGGTGTATCAAAATGAGCAATAAAGTGAATATTAAGTGAAAACTAGTGGGAAAAAAAATTAAAATTACTAAAACGTAGTGAACTTACCCAAGAAAAATTAAAAACTAGCCTTCGATTAAAATCCTGTGCGGTTTATCACCAAAAAAAGTGGAAAACAAAAACAAAACTAGCGATCGAAAGGCAAAGTGAATTCAGTGTTTGTGGCAGGCTGTGTTTATCTCGGCTGTGTGTTTTTCTGAGTGTGGTTTTATCCAAGGATGCAGAGAGTAAAATCAAATATTCTTATTGCCGGTATCCAAGTAGTTTTATTATTGCGCTTTGATGTTGTTGTTGTGGACTGTATCGCTTATAGTGCTGTGGTTCCTCTACGGGGAGATAGGACCATGAACAATTCGGTCGAAGTGCTTAGCTACAGCGGCCGTGGCACGAAAGCACCGCGGTGGAATCTTATAAATAAAAATGAATGTGTGTCTGTGTGTCCTTTATGGGCGTCCAAAGTACTCAACCGATTTTTATGAAATTTTCACAGTATATTCTTGGGATCATGGGTTAAAGCATAGGCTATATTAATTTTTGGAAAAGTGAGCGGTGCCACGCCCCAGGCTATATAAAACTACAATTCTTCATAACTCTGAACATATTTGGTCTAAATTAATCATTTTTGGATATGTGTGTCCTTTGGTCAAGATTTATGTAATTTTGGAAAAGTGGGCAGTGCCACGCCCACATTTTTTGTGTTTTGTTTGTACTTCAATAATTTCCAAAGTTTATGGTCGATCTCTTTTAAACTTTCCAGATTGGTTCAGAAGATTGTTGTGTACGATTTAGGCTATATTAATTTTTGGAAAAGTAGGCGGTGCCACGCCCCCAGGCTATATAAAATTTAAATTCTTCATAGCTCTGAACATATTTGGTCTAGATTAATGATTTCTGGATATGTGTGTCCTTTGGTGAAGATTTATGTAATTTTGGAAAAGTGGGCGGTGCCACGCCCACATTTTTTGTGGTTTGTTTGTACTTCAATAATGTCCAAAGTTTATGGTCGATCTCTTTTAAACATTCCAGATTGGTTAAGAAAATTGTTGTGTACGATTCAGGCTATATCAATTTTTGGAAAAGTAGCCAGTGCCACGCCCCCAGGCTATATAAAATTTAAATTCTTCATAGCTCTGAACATATTTGGTCTAAATTAATGTTTTTTGGATATATGTGTCCTTTGGTCAAGATTTATGTAATTTTGGAAAAGTGGGCAGTGCCACGCCCACATTTTTTGTGTTTTGTTTGTACTTCAATAATTTCCAAAGTTTATGGTCGATCGCTTTTAAACTTTCCAGATTGGTTCAGAAGATTGTTGTGTACGATTTAGGCTATATTAATTTTTGGAAAAGTAGGCGGTGCCACGCCCCCAGGCTATATAAAATTTAAATTCTTCATAGCTCTGAACATATTTGGTCTAGATTAATGATTTCTGGATATGTGTGTCCTTTGGTGAAGATTTATGTAATTTTGGAAAAGTGGGCGGTGCCACGCCCACATTTTTTGTGGTTTGTTTGTACTTCAATAATGTCCAAAGTTTATGGTCGATCTCTTTTAAACATTCCAGATTGGTTAAGAAAATTGTTGTGTACGATTCAGGCTATATCAATTTTTGGAAAAGTAGCCAGTGCCACGCCCCCAGGCTATATAAAATTTAAATTCTTCATGGCTCTGAACATATTTGGTCTAGATTAATGATTTCTGGATATGTGTGTCCTTTGGTGAAGATTTATGTAATTTTGGAAAAGTGGGCGGTGCCACGCCCACATTTTTTGTGTTTTGTTTGTACTTCAATAATGTCCAAAGTTTATGGTCGATCTCTTTTAAACTTTCCAGATTGGTTCAAAAGATTGTTGTGTACGATTTAGGCTATATCAATTTTTGGAAAAGTAGGCGGTGCCACTCCCCAGGCTATATAAAATTTAAATTCTTCATAGCTCTGAACATATTTGGTCTAAATTAATGTTTTTTGGATATATGTGTCCTTTGGTCAAGATTTATGTAATTTTGGAAAAGTGGGCAGTGCCACGCCCACATTTTTTGTGTTTTGTTTGTACTTCAATAATTTCCAAAGTTTATGGTCGATCTCTTTTAAACTTTCCAGATTGGTTCAGAAGATTGTTGTGTACGATTTAGGCTATATTAATTTTTGGAAAAGTAGGCGGTGCCACGCCCCCAGGCTATATAAAATTTAAATTCTTCATAGCTCTGAACATATTTGGTCTAGATTAATGATTTCTGGATATGTGTGTCCTTTGGTGAAGATTTATGTAATTTTGGAAAAGTGGGCGGTGCCACGCCCACATTTTTTGTGGTTTGTTTGTACTTCAATAATGTCCAAAGTTTATGGTCGATCTCTTTTAAACATTCCAGATTGGTTAAGAAAATTGTTGTGTACGATTCAGGCTATATCAATTTTTGGAAAAGTAGCCAGTGCCACGCCCCCAGGCTATATAAGATTTAAATTCTTCATAGCTCTGAACATATTTGGTCTAGATTAATGATTTCTGGATATGTGTGTCCTTTGGTGAAGATTTATGTAATTTTGGAAAAGTGGGCGGTGTCACGCCCACATTTTTTGTGTTTTGTTTGTACTTCAATAATTTCCAAAGTTTTTGGTGGACCCCTTTTAAACTTTCCAGATTGGTTCAGAAAATTGTTGTGTACGATTCAGGCTAAATCAATTTTTGGAAAAGTAGCCAGTGCCACGCCCCCAGGCTATATAAAATTTAAATTCTTCATAGCTCTGAACATATTTGGTCTAGATTAATGATTTCTGGATATGTGTGTCCTTTGGTGAAGATTTATGTAATTTTGGAAAAGTGGGCGGTGTCACGCCCACATTTTTTGTGTTTTGTTTGTACTTCAATAATTTCCAAAGTTTTTGGTGGATCCCTTTTAAACTTTCCAGATTGCTTCAGAAAATTGTTGTGTACGATTCAGGCTTTATCAATTTTTGGAAAAGTAGGCGGTGCCCCCAGGCTATATAAAATTTAAATCATCATAACTTTGAATATATTTGGTCTAAACTAATGATTTTTGGATATGTGTGTCCCTTGGTCAACAATTATATAATTTGGGAAAAGTGGGCGGTGCGGCGCCCACATTTTTTGTATTCAGTACTTTGTTTGTACTTACTTCAATAATGTCCAAAGTTTATGGTTGATCTGTTTTAAATACATTTGTAAACTTTTTGGAAATGTGGGCAGTTCCAAGACCACAAGCTTAGTAATATTTCAATTCGTTATATCCCTGAGTGTATTTGCTTTAGTGAGATTTTAACGTTCTTAAATCTTAATCAAAGCACATAATTTTTTTTTTGTTATTGCCGTTTATACATATCCGGAGTATTATAGGATTTTCATAAAATCATAATAGTGGCGTTAAGTGGTAGATATAGGATATAATTAAATAAATACTAACTACACATCTGTTCAGCAGCGCATAATGGTTTTTGTCACACTCATTGAGTTCAAAGATCAGTTTATTAAGTTGGACATCCAAAAAATTTATTTGTTTGTACCAAAGACGTTAAAGCCAAAAACATTGTATATCCTAAAGCACTGCAATAAATGGAATGTTAAAAGTTAATAGAAAAATATTTGAAAATGTATTTCTAGCGCAGTCACTGGTCAGGCAGAACAACGTCTGCCGGGTCTGCTAGTTTTATATAAATAAAGAGAAAAGTGAAACGAAATGTTCGTTATAAAGGTGGCCGTATATTTTAAAGTGAAAATTGTAATTTTACAAGTGATTTTTACCTTAGATAATTTGGCTGCGGTAGAAACTCCTGGGGTGGTCGTGACGTGTGTTGTCTTCGATGATCGCTGAAAAAGTAGACGGTTTCAGCCTCCGGTTTTAAGGGGAGGTGAACCGACACATGCACACCCACATGCATGTACATATATGCTTGCTGACAAATGCATGTACATACATGTGGGCGGCTTGGTGTTGGGGTTTTGTATAAAACTAAAAGTGACATTAGGGTATCGCATTTTTTTAGACTTTAGGCATCGGGCCTAAACAATCTGTATTCTAATTGTATCTATAATAAATAATATTAGTATGTAGGTAAGCACAACTGTGAAATTTATAAATATTGAAGTACTGTTAAAAGGCTTAAGTCTTTCTTTGTACTATTTGAAGAAACAAATAAATTCTGGATTCTAAATACAAAAATACTTTCCAATCAATGTTTATCTTTTGTATCAATTTTGCATACATGATGTCAAAAAAATTCGCATCAAAAGTCATAATACTGTGTGAGCATCCAAAAGTTCAAATTCACCCCCAAAGATAGTCCATTCGACCAGATGAATGACATCTACTAGGTTGCATTAAAAGTACTGAACGAATTTCCAACGCGTTGTCTGTAAGCCTGTTACCATGTAAGCTTCACTTTTCAGGTAATAATTGTGGATGTGATTCGAAATGTAAATACGTTATTGTGAGTTTTCCCAGCAAACACAGTCTCGAAAGTTAGCGAAGTATGGTTTTACATTAGAATTCTTATGGACCTAGTTCTCTAATGTATCTCTAATCGTTAATCAAGTTAGAGAACTAGGATAGAAGACTTGGAACTTGGATAGATGACGATTAGAGAACGAGCAGAGAAACACTACAATAGCGAAGCTGCGTTTATTGTCACAGTTATCGATTATTTGTATTTATAAACTAAGGTATAAAAACTTTGAATATTATTTACATTAGATATTTAATCTTAATAATTTCAAACATATTTAAAACAATAAATGTAACGAAATAGAATAATTGGATTTTATTTCATTTGAGTTAGAAATTAATCATTAGAAACCAGTTAGAATTTCACGTTAGAATTCGACTCGAAAACTAACCTTTTTCTCGATAACAAGAACTAAGTCCCCTTTTGTGGAGAACGCTATATTTCGCGCCAGTGGCGGTTTCAGGTCTCTAGCTGAGTGGGGGCGATCGTGGCCGAAAACTCAAGCTCCAAATTGTCATAAAAGTAATATAAATGAATTATTAATTTTAGAACGCCATTTTGGCATCATTACGAATTTATCGTTGGTACCTACTCAAATTGGCTAATTGATTTTATACAGCTCAAAGGTAGATACTAGTTCTGTCTGATTAGCGAGTTTCACTTGTATATTTTTACTCAGTGGATTTATTTTGAATCTATTAGGGCAATCAAAAAAGGAAAAAAAAAGCTGAACAATAATATTTATTGAAGTTAAGTATATTTCAATATATGTATACGTCGTAAAATTAAATACATATGGATGAAAACCCAAAATTAGTACAACTTGATGTCATCAGTGAATTAATCGGAAAGTTTTAAAGTGACTTGATATAATAAAAAAAACAGTTAAGAAAATTTAGAAACCTATAAGCTCAGCATGTCACAATCCCTTAAGCGGTTAATAAAGTTGTTGTCAAAACAAATATCCTGTATTTGTTATATATTTTTTTGTTTCTATGCTTTATTTATAATCTATTTAAAACATATTCAATAGATTTACTAATACGATCTATGATAATCTGTTAAAACAAAGTGAATAAACTTTGTCTTCTTTTTTTGCCGTCAGTCCCCTGGGCCAGGTTAAAATGTGAAATTTTCGCAAAATATTGCCGGACGTTGAATAGTTCATTGTGCAGGTTAAACGGCAGTGCTTCAGTGAGATGTAGAACAACAAATATTAACGTTAGCCATTATGATGTCAGTTCTAGCGTAACTTTTACCCAGTCTATTTATACGGTTCCACTCAAATCTTCAGCCCCCTGGCTAGCACCTATTTTCTTTAGTGGCTATATTTAGTTTTAATTTATACATGGTTAGATGTGAGTCTTATGGACATATTATCTTAAATATTTAAGGTTTAGCTAGGACTTTACCTTAGATGTACAAGTCAAGTTTGCAGCTCCAAAGTGATTTTTGGTAAAATTTTTGATCTCTTTGCTACCTCCTTGGCCACTTTGGAGCTTGCACTAATTGAAAACACCTCTTAGTTTTTGTTAAACACTTTATTAGACTACTTATTTCACAACTGCTTAAACTGCCCAAATTTGGCCGTAAGTAGTTTATTACCGACGACCTTTTCAAGTGCTTCGAGACACGATTTTGCTTCTACTAAATCAAAGTTCGGCGCGAAGAAAAAGTACCTAGGCGTGGTGTCGAATTATCGCAGAAGATTTAATGCAAGCACTTTATAAGGTTGAGATCGGTATGTGTGCTTTGTACAAGGTGGCGCAAAAGTAATCTTCCTATCAGAAAATGCTATAAATTTTGCGATTGGCCCCTAAAATCAATTCTGTTTTGACATTTGTGTAGTAAACACATGCGAAAAACACGTTAATAAACAATGTTACGCTACACTGCTCCAGAACGTGGAATATTGCTGACTATTTATTTGACCAATAATCGGTCGGTGACTTTGGCACAACGTGAATTTCGTAGCAGATTTCCTGGCCGTCCAACGCCTACTGGTCAACGAGTTATTTTTGCCGCAACTTGATGAATTGGGATTAGAAAACATGTGGTTCCAACAAGACGGTGCAACAGCACACACTGCACGTGCCCCAACCGATATGCTGAAGGATGCATTTCCCGGGCGCCTAATCTCCCGTTTTGGCGATTTGCACTGGCCAGCAAGATCGCCTGATTTGACCACTCCAGACTTCTTTTTGTGGGGCTTTTTGAAGTCGCGGGTTTATGTCAACAAGCCTCAGACTCTTGCAGCTCTTAAAGACAATATCCGTCAAGAATGTGAGGACCTATCGCCGGAAGTTTTGGCCAAAGTGATGGAAAATGCCATAAAAAGGGCTCAAATGACAATCAACTGTGGCGGCGGCCATTTACATGACTTCTGTTCTCGACTTGATGTAAAAAAAATTAAAAGACCAAATAAAAATAATCCACAAGAGGAATCAAAGTTTTTCATTTTGTTTTTGAATTACAGCCAAAAAACATCGGAAGATTACTTTTGCGCCACCCTGTACACCAGGGACTATTGCAACGGGTGAAAAAGTATTTACCTTTAGCGGAGAAATATTTTCGAAAGCTTTAATTAAGTCTGCAATCTAATTCTGTTTTAGTGGTCTCTACCACGGCTTCTATCAGAGATAACACTGCGTTGCGATCCATTTTGTTAAATTAAATCAATCCACGAATTTATACTTTTGGAAATTAAATTTATCACGGGAAAAAAGGTGTGTCTTTATAATAAACGATAATATTCGAGAAAAATTATTGGGATCGAAGTATTTTATGCTTTCAACAGCGTATGCTTACGTAATATCAAATATATGTTTTTAAGATAACTTACGACTATGGTGATCTTCCCTTCGTTGTTGTTGTTGTTTACCGGTCTGATTTGGTTTCCCACAGGCTCTAATTTTTATACCTTTCATGAACATGAAATGATATTATAACTTTGGTCCGATGTTTGTAAGTATGAGAAGAAGAAGAGATAGACCCACCATTAAGTATACCGAAATGGTCAGGGCGACGAGCTGAGTTGATTTAGCCATGTCCGTCTGTCCGTCTGTCCGTCCGTCTGTCTGTTTGAACACAAACTAGTCCCTCAATTTTAGAGATATCTCGATGAAATTTGGTATGGAGCCGCAATTTTGTATTATATTAATCATTTGTCGGAACCAGTAAGATCGGACCAATACAACGCATAGCTCCCATACAATCGATTGTTCCGATAAATAGGTTTTGGCCTATAACTCTTGCAATCAAAAAGTTAGGAGACCGAAATTTTGCAGGTTTAGTACATATTATATTTGTAACCTGTGTAGTGAAAATCACCCAGATCGGACCAACAAAACATATAGCTCCCATATAATCGATAGTTTCGATAAATGGGTTTTGGGCTATAAATTTTGCAGTTATAAATGTGATGTGTGTAATGAAAATCATACAGATCGGAGTAACATAACATATAGCTTCCATATAACCGATTGCTCCGATAAATGTGGTTTGGCAATGTAGGACACTTAAAAAAGATATGCGTATTCATGAAAGGTATAAAGCCTTCGGCACAGCCGAACACAGCCCTTTCCTTACTTCTTTTATTAGATATTTGGTTAAAGATGATTTGATGCAATTTATATTAATTGCTAATATTTGTTGACATATTTTTTAGTGCGTGTTAGCGTCAAAACAAAAGTAATAGACGCGTGTTTAATTCGCACGGCTTAAATGTTAAACATCAATGTTCGCAACAAGCTTTATTCAATAAAGTGTGTAGAGTTTTATTGCGTTCATTTACGCTAATTAATATTCTCACTTCACACACGAAATTCTTGTTAGTGTTTTTCTTCGATAATTCCCTTATTCACTTCATAGTGAATAATTTAATATTTAGCTTTGATTTTAAGAATTTACTTATTCCAGGCTCTTATCCAGGAAATATTTTCGAGGAGGGGTCCAAATCTTTGTTCAAAAAAAAAACAGTTTGACTTGAAAATGGAAATGAGTTAGATAAAAGTTATTTTTCCTACTACTGCAAGCGCAAACCAAATTTATCAAAGCCTACACTTCAGATAACTATTGATTGAACCGAAGTTTTGCACTTCGAAATATTATGGGAAACGCCTTAAAAATTGTGTATGGGAGATGGTTACGCCTCAGGTAATTTTTATAGGTAGGTACATAAAGCTTAAGGGAGGAACTCATAAAAAACCGAAAGAAATAACCGAAAACGCGCTTAGGTGTACACAAGGCAAATTAAACAAGGTAGAATTGACAAATGAAATATTTTGTTTTTGTAGGAATTCTTACTTCAAAAAAGTATAAACCAACGTATTTAAACCGCATTTGCAAAAGTCAAAAAATTATTAATATACATAGTTATTTGCAAACTATCTAATAAGCCCACTTTTGCTACCAAGTGCTACTTTGGAGTCTACCTCTTTAAAGACCTTGACCGCAAAGAACAAGCTTGCATATGTGCATAAATATTTATAATTATAATTTCTAAAAAATGTTGGGAGGAGTACCAAAGACACCTTTCGGTTCAAATGAAAATCGGTCTCCGGGAATAAATATTGTTATCATTTTGAAAAACATTTGCAAAAATCCGAAGAACTAATCGGAGCCGTTGTCTATAGTTTTTATGTGGTTTACATCTTGAGTTGCCGACTATTGTCCACGATTTAAAAAAATAACGCGATCCTGTCTTCTTGGTACACAAATTGTTTCATTAGTTTGCAAATATCTTGAAAACTACTCAAAAAAATTGATCTCGGAATAGGATTATTATTTATGGGTACTGGGCGCGTCTCTTGATACCTATCCCGGCAATTTTTGGACGTGTTCCAGCACTCGGTTGCAGTCGTAAACAGATACAACGATTTGTTATTTCTTCAATAAAAATAACAAACTGATAAAAATTAGAAATTTTAAAATCGAACGGGTTAACATTTTTTTTAATTTGAACACTGTTGAGCTCGAAAATAACCATTATGTGGTAACCATGAATTTGAGCTAACGTATTTAAAAATGCTGCCTACAGGCTGTGCTGCCACTTTGAGAGAGTTATCCCTCAGACGAACGATTCATCTCCTAACGATTTCGTCTAGCAAGTGTATTCTCTATCATTTTCGTTTGCCTTTGAGTTTTTGACAACTAATTTATTATATTTTTCTGAAAAAATAGTTTTTTGTTGCCTCGTCTTACATATTGCAAACAGGCGAACGATTCGTCTCTGAGGCGAAACGAAAGTTTGTTTCGTGGTAGAGAATGGGCCCTAACAATTTTCCCCCTTTGTTTTTGTTTCCCCATTAAACATTTTTGGGATATTTATTCCCATGAAATTTACAATAAGGCTGATTATTTTTCTTCAAGGTTGCTTATATTTGCAAAAATTTGTTGTATACGCTTCACTTTTTGTTAACTTTTCTGAAATGTTTTTGTTGTTGGATTTATACTCTTATTCACTTTTATGGTGAATAATTAGATCGCTTCAAAGTTAGTTATACTATTTGCAAAAAAATTCTTTCTTACGATTCGCTTTTTGTTGAGCGTTGTTTTGTCGCGCCCGATCACGTGCGTTAAATGTTCGCATTAATCGCTTATTGAATAAACATAATACCAAATGTTTTTAGTGTTCTTTTTTTTTTTGCTCGCACACAGTTTTTGTTGTTGTGTTTGTTTGTTGTTGGGCGCCAGTCAAGTTTGCAGCTCCAAAGTGATTTTTGGGTCATTTTTTTATCTCTTTGGTACCAAATTTTTTGATCTCCTTGGACACCTTGGAGCTTGCACTAATTGAAATTGGGGGTGAAAGAGGGCAAAACGAAGTACATGCTGTCATCAAGCAAAGAGTGAGCGCATTCGCGTCTTGGCACCCACGTCACTGCTGGCAGCAAAAAGTTCGAAATAGTGAAGGACTTCGTTTACCTTGGATCCAGCATTAACTCCAACAACAATGTCAGCCTAGAAATCCAACAAAGAATTACTCTTACAAACAAATGCTACTTTGGACTGAGTAGGCAATTGAAAAGTAAAGTCTTCTCTCGACGCACGAAAATCACACTCTACAAGTCACTCATCGCTCCCGTCCTGCTATATGGTGCGGAGGCGTGGACACCAACAACATCTGACGAGGCGGCATTGGGGGTATTCGAGAGAAAAGTTCTGCGAAAGATTTGTGGGCCGCTACGCGTTTGCGACGGTGAGTGCCGAAGAAGAAGGTATACTTTTCGGCACTCGGCGGTGGAAGCAGAGGAAGAGGAAGACCACCACTCCGATGGAAGGACCAAGTGGAGACCGACCTGTGCGAGCCACATACATACATGCATGTTTGTATGCCAATGCAATATCTGCATATGGCTACTGATTACGAATATTTATGTATGTCTGTTTTTTATTGGGATAAAATACGCTCTATTAGTTCGGAGTATATTGAATGTGCCATTCAAAGCTTCAGTACCATTATTCAAATCAATAGAAGGAGCTTGTAAAAGTTGACTCAGTGGTGGTCGAAAATTGGCAAAAAGCAACGCGTTATTAATATATATGATGGAAGCCAAATTGTGTAGGAGGAAGAAAAAAATAGATTTAGACAAAGCGCTGAAGCGCCAGCGCTTGATATCCATTCTGTATCCCAAATGCAAACAACACTCAAAAAATCTGATCCATGAATGGAGAGTAGATAAGCCAAATTTATAGTGATCGATGTTTGCTGGTATTTGCTCAATTATGTCTAAGCAGTTCATATTTTTAGGGGTTGTGTAGTGTGTCCAATATGAATACATATCTACATACAAAATACGCAGCACGAGCGCCGTCTAAGTTACTTGGTCGCAAACGTAAACAAACTGCAACTAAGTAATTGCTGACGCTATGTATTTCTCTGCTGCGACACTTTCCCACGACCAAAGCGTTGAAGTAGCTTAGCGCTATACACATATGTAAATACGTGCATATGTGTGAGCGTGCGTTGGGCTTCATGCCTTATGTTAGGCTTAGCTATGTAAGAGTTAGAGTAAATATGTATAATAAAATGTTTAGATTAATTTACTATAAATAAGCCTGAATTTTATAATAATGAGAACATTCTTTATTCGGCATTGAGCCACGAAACATTTTCATTCAATTAGTAACTTCCTCCTTTTACATGGCGATCCTGCCGATAACCTTAAGCTGCCGAAACTAAATTGGCAGTCTCCTTCCAACATCCTTGTCTGCTGCTTGAAATATAGGCAGACCTCCTTTTTTTTTTTAAAAAAAAAAAACCTTTATCAATGGCTGCTGACCAAAGGCAGACCAAGGAATAATAACTAAAATAAAACAGCAACAAAAACCTTTGCCAATGGCTGCTGACCAAAGGCAGACAAAGGAATAATAAATAAAATAAAAACAACAACAGGGTCCGCCGAGCAACAATTGTCCAAGGCGTTATAGAAAACAAGGCGGCGGTGGTGACACTGATGAACAGGGATGTTGGTCATGAAATGCAAACAACTGGCCAAGCGCATAAGGGCGGCATAAAAAAAGTGGAATATAAATAAATCCCAAGGAGCAGCACCTCAGCAACATCTCAAAGGGCGGCATAAAAAAAAAAGTGGAATATAAATAAATCCCAAGGAGCAGCACCTCAGCAACATCTCAAAGGGGCGGCATACAGATACCAAGGACCAAGCAGATAGTTTAAGTATTCACTTTAAATGTATTTTCAAAAGCATATAGCAACCTAACGGCTGCTGCCACTACGGGCAAAAAGTAAAATTTTTGCTATTAAAGATAAGATTTTTTTTCTATCTCTTAATTGTTTCTTCTCTCTCAATGAACGAGGATATTATAAGTCAGGCAGAATTTGACGCGATATTCTTGCGTTACAGCAAATTAATAGAAGAAGAAGAAAGTAAGGTAGAGTTAGAAATAAAACCGCAAGAGGTAGCTAAAACAGAAAAAAAAGAAGTAGTAGAAATAATTAAACAGGGCCCTAAGGCAATTACAATAGAAGAATATAGGAATAGAATTAAGCCCCCAAGAATAGAGGAACCAGTAATCCCAAAGGTAACTATAGGCAAAAGGAAGAGAGGGGGAAAAAGATTTAACGTTAGGAAAGCAGTAGCCATTCTATACCAAAAAATTAATTTGACCACAGATACGGAGACAAGAATCCGTTTAAAAAACGAAATTAGGCAAATTCTTAACAGTGCTTAAAGAATTTTTTTTTTTCTTTTTTTTGGGAATTTAATAATAAGATCTTTTTATGGAGAACGCTTTACCAGATAACCTTGATTACGAGGCTATCAACAGTATCGTTGATAACTTGGAATCAGAAAGCACGCAAAAGGCAATTCGAAAATTAAGGAAGATAGAAGCTTATAAGCAGGCAGAAAAAGATATAGTTTGGCTTAGGAAATGGTGGGAACTAATTGGAATGCCTGAGGAACCCACAATCCAAAACGTATTAGAACCATTCTTGACCCTTGCTGAGGAAACGTATAGGTTCGAGGTCAAATTTATGGGACGAACAGACTAACATTAGAATAAGATATGCAGTTGTAAGAAAGGAAAGAAAGCATTAAATAAGGAAAGAAACAAAAGAAAATTGTTGTTTTCATTTGTGGTATTTTTTTTTTCTTTTTCTCAATGGGAGGCCAGGAATCGAAACTGGAAGAGCCTAATGCGAATGTGATCAATTCCATTCAAGTAGTTGACCACACTGAAGCATTAGAATTTATTAAAATCTTGTTAATAATATTAACAATTTCAACTTGTTTGAATTTATTCCTGAAATTGTACTCTGCTCACAACAAATTTTTAAAGAAAAAATACTTGAGCCGAGCAGATGGTCTAGATAAGGTCTAAACCAGAGAAAACTATATATGTATATATCCCAATGGACAAATGGGAAACCATTCTGAATACCCTCGTAGAAGAGAAGACTTTGGCGGAGAAGTCTTATAAGTGTCTTAATAAAAGTATATACATACAAAGGGTGACTATTTTAAAACACCTCACAATAATATTAGAATCATTGAACAATATAGGAAAAACCACACAAAAGGTGCATAGCAAGTTAACAGCTAACCACAAGCTAGAGGCACTACAAATTTTTTCCAATGTCAGGGACAAATTAGTATCCCTATTGAGTAGATACAACGTTGAAACAACAGTCCCAACGTCATATGAAGGGGAAATAGAAATAAATTTTGCAACCCTATTGCCTGAAGCTCAACCACAAACAGAAAGCATCAAGATGCCAATGACAAACATAGAATTTATTAAAACCGCATCATCGATCTTACCAGATTTCGATGGCAAATCAGAGAATCTATCCAGTTTTCAGGATGCCCTTGACATCCTGGAACAAATCAAGGATAGTCACGAGGCTATCGCTGTATCTATGATTAAGACTAAACTCAAAGGAACAGCTAGAAACATTATAAGTACTGAATCTACCATTCAGGAAATAAAACAAAGATTAAAGTCAAAAGTTAAGGGTGAATCAGTCGAAGTTTTGTCGGCAAAGCTCCTGAACATCCAACAACGCAGTAAAACTGCAAATCAATACACTTCTGAGATTGAAAAGCTAACAAAATCATTGGAGGGAGCATACATATCTGATGGACTAACACCTGAGTTAGCAACCAAGTATGCTACACAGTCAGCTGTAAAAGCTATGTGTAAAAACTGCTCCAATGATAAAGTAAAAACTATAATGCAGGCTGGAACGTTCACCACAATGAACGAAGCCATATCAAAATTCACTAACAGTTGCACAGAAGTAACTGGAAATCCAAATTCGCTGTTGCATATTCGCCAACAAAATCATTTCCGAGGTAACTTCCGCAGGAATTACCAAAACAATAGTTACAGAGGAAATCAAAGGCGTACATTTAACAATTACGGCAATAATAATAATAACAATAATAACCGATCAAATAACCAAAGATACGGTCGAAGTTTCGGATCGCGTGGAAATGATCGCACTAATACTAGGAATGTCCGAACTGCTACGCAGCAGGAAAACCAACAAACTCCACCTCAATAAATAAAAAATTATATGTTTTCAATTTACACCTAAATAGCTACATATCTTCCAAAACAACTCTAAATGATTCTATTTCAACTCTCCTAATCGATACAGGAGCGGATATCTCAATTATAAACAAGTAAGGAAGTCTAAGTTCGGGTGAACCGAACATTAAATACCCAGCGTTAGTTTTTAGAAAAAGGGGGCGTGGTTTTCATCCGATTTCGCCCATTTTAAAAACCAATCTATGCCGAGCCTAAACAATAGCGAATTTGGTGCTTATAAAGCTTTAACCGCTTACATGAGCCAAAAGTACTGAATCGATCTTTTCAAGGGTTATACCATGTCCCATATATAACTTTGGAAAAGAAGGCGTGCCATGCCCATAACTTTTAACGTATTTTGTGACATTTTTCGATGTACGGATATATGTGTCCATTAGTCAATATTTACATAACTTTAAAAAAATGGGTGGTGGCACGCCCACGGATTTTATTATGTTGTTTGTCCCTATTGAAGATCAGTTTTCATTGCAGATCTTTATGATACTTTCACAGTGGCTTGTTAATAGTGAAATGTTGATATTTTGTTTATTCACTTGTGGGCGGTGCCACGCCCATTTTCCAAAATATTACCAAAAAACCTTTAAACATCACTAATAACATCATCAGGTGAATGAGTGTACTAAATTTTAGCATTATATCTGTATCAGTTAAACAGATATTGCATATTCCGGTTTCCTAACTCTCGTTTAGAGAACTTTAGTCCAAAAAGGGGCGTGGTCGTTCACCGATTTTTCTTATTTTCTGTGGTAGTACTCTACATAAACATAACATGCCTGGAACCTAGTTTCGTAAACCTATCTCACACCGTTCTGAAGTTATTAGCAGTCGAATTTGAAAATTGCTTGACTCATAAGTGGGCGGTGCCACGCCCACTTTCCAAAATTTTGCAAAAATAATGTAAAGAATATGAAAATTGATGTATGTACAAAATTATATTATTATAGCGGTATCAGTTAATTAGATATGGACTTTTCAATATTTCCACCTCCTTTCAATATAACTTTTATAAAAAGTAGGCGTGGTCGCCAAGCGATTTCGTTTATTTTCTATATCTGAATTTAACACAACAATAGTATGACCTCTACAAAATTTCGTTATACTAGCATAAACTGTTCTCAAGTTATTAGGAGTCAAAATTTTAAAATTTCTTCAAATATATGGGGGCGGTGCCACGCCCCTTTTCAAAAAATTTGGTAAAATCCGCCTTAGAACATATAAATCAATACATATTGCAAATTTTATCATTGTAGCTGCTTCTGATATTGAATTAACCCGTTTTATACGTTTTTCGAAATTTTCGATATCGAAAAAGGGGGCGTGGTTATCATCCGATTTCGCCCATTTTCAATAGCAACCTAGCTTGGCCAGAAAGTAACCTGTATGCAAAATTTCATGCAAATATCTCAATTTTTACTCAAGTTATCGTGTACACGGACGGACAGACGGACAGACGGACAGACGGACGGACATGCCTTAATCAATTCCTCTTTTCAAACTAAGAACTTTCATATATGGAACTCTATATCTAACTCGATTATTTTGTGCCGTTACATAGTACCGTTATGTGGACAAAATTAATATACCCTTGTACTAGTACTAGTACGCTGGGTATAAAAAGGGTCAAATTGACGATCATGTCACTATTAACAATTCACAAAAAACAGACTTAAAAGGAATTGGCCAGGGCATAACAAGCACTATTGGCACGGTTAAAACAGATTTAAAAGATGATTATCTATTGATTAAACACAAGTTTCATATAGTAGAAGACAATTTTCCAATTCCATGTGATGGAATACTGGGTTTAGATTTTATCAAAAAATATAATTGCATTTTAGATTACAACAAAGACGGAGACACTCTAATACTAAGACCGTATGATTACCCAGAAAACATAATAATTCAGATGAGTAGCAACCCAACAATTAATAGTATTTCAATACCAGCAAGATCAGAAGTAGTAAGACAAATTAAAGTTAAAAATAATCAATATTCAGAATTACTAATTCCACAACAAGAATTGGCTGAAGGTATATTTATTGCAAATACCTTAGCAGATTCACACCAAACATTTATTAGAATTATAAATACAACAGATAAAAATGCAACATTCCATGAATTTAATATAAAGACAGAAAATTTGAATGATTATACAATAATTAAAAATAATAAAATAGAAAATGAGTCCAACAATAAAGAAAAATTAGAAAGACTAAATAAAAACTTTCCACAATTTGCAAATAAATCACTTAATGAATTATGCACAGAGTTCATTGATATTTTTTCATTAGAATCGGAACCAATTACCACTAACAACTTCTACAAACAAAAACTTCATATGAAAGATAATAATCCAGTTTATGTTAAAAACTATAGAATACCAGAAGCTCATAAGAGTGAAATCAATAAACAAGTAAATAAATTAATTAACGACGATATAATAGAACCCTCAATCTCTGAATTTAACAGTCCAATTCTATTAGTACCCAAAAAATCACTCCCAAACAAAGAAGAAAAAAGATGGAGAATGGTTGTATATTACAGACAAGTTAATAAAAAATTAACCGCAGATAAATTTCCGTTGCCGAGAATTGATGACATACTAGATCAACTAGGGAGAGCTAAATATTTTTCATGCTTAGACTTAATGTCAGGCTTTCATCAAATAGAACTTAGCCCAGAATCGAGAGATATCACGTCATTTACGGCCGACAATGGCACGTACCGCTTTAAAAGATTACCGTATGGTCTTAAGGTAGCACCAAACTCATTTCAGAGAATGATGACATTAGCATTCTCAGGCTTAAAACCTTCACAAGCATTCCTATACATGGACGATTTAGTCGTACTAGGATGCTCCGAAAAGCATATGATCAAAAATTTACGAGACGTTTTCGCAACTTGTAGAAAATATAATTTAAAATTACATCCAGATAAATGCATATTCTTCAACCAAGAAGTAACTTATCTTGGTCATAAATGCACAAGCAAAGGCATTTTGCCAGACCCCAGTAAATTTGAAACTATTAAAAATTATCCAACCCCTAAAAATGCGGATGAGGCGAAACGATTCGTCGCATTTTGCAATTATTACAGAAGATTCATCCCAAACTTTGCAGAATATTCTAGGATAATAACAAGGCTTTGCAAGAAAAATGTGGTTTTCAACTGGACGGAGGATTGTAAAAAATCCTTTGACTATTTGAGGGCTGCGTTAATAAGCCCTAATATCTTACAATACCCAGATTTCAATAAACAATTTTGTATAACAACTGACGCCAGTGGTTATGCTTGCGGAGCAGTACTAAGCCAAGAGTATGAAGGAAAACAATTGCCAATTGCATATGCATCAAGATCATTTACAAAAGGAGAAACGAATAAGGCAACCATTGAGAAGGAATTGGCGGCCATTCATTGGGCCATAACATATTTTAGACCATACGTTTATGGTAGAAAATTTTTAGTCAAAACAGACCATAGACCTTTAACATTCTTATTTTCAATGAAAAACCCCTCATCAAAATTAACTAGAATCAGACTAGATTTGGAAGAATATGACTTCGAGGTGGAGTATATAGCAGGAAAACAAAATTATGTAGCAGACGCACTGTCACTCATTGATATTAAAGATCTTAAAGAAATTTCAGTAGAAGCGTGTAAAATATTAAAAGTTACGACTAGATCGGAAACTAATAAAAATTATAATGATAATACAAATTCCAGTAGTAAAAATGAAGAAATAAAATGTCACAAAGAGAACCCAATAATTTATGAAGCGCTGAATAAATGTGAAGTAAAGAGACTAGTCCAGCTCGTTTTCGATCCTCCGAAATTATGTTTCAAAAAAGGAAAGAAAATTTGTAGTGAAATTAATATTAAAAACCTTATTGTTGAGGCGAAGATTGACTTAGGTCAATTCTTTGCCAGGCTTATGAAGGAAGCCGGCAATTTGGAAATTGTAAAAATACAGTTGTCCCTAGGAGACAAATTGTTTAAGCAAAATTATACCCGGGTAGACACATTTAAAGAAATTGGTACCAAAGTTCTCAAAAATTTAACAATTGCATTGACTCCGGAGGTTATGCATGTGACAGAAAAAGAAACTATTGAAAAGATTCTTCAAAAGTATCACGACGATCCTGTTTTTGGTGGCCACCCAGGAATAAATCGTACGTTAAATAAAATAAGACAAAAGTATTACTGGAATAATATGAAAAATGACATCAGAAAATATGTTAAAAATTGCAATCACTGCAGCAAAAATAAAACTAACAAACATATAAAAGAACGAATGACTATAACGGAGACGCCACCAAAGGCTTTCGATATAGTACAGATAGACACAATAGGGCCATTACCAAAATCGATAAATGGAAATGAATATGCGGTTACTATCATATGTGACCTAACCAAATACTTGGTTACAGTACCCGTCCAAAGCAAACATGCTGTAGCAGTTGCTAAGGCTGTGTATAAATTTGAATACTCACTGCGTTTACTTGGCTATATATGCGAATGCTGGGCTTGTTGCTATGTTTGGATGTTAAATTTGTTATTGGTTTTGATTTGTTGCATCCGCGGCACGACCGGCTACGACTCAAGACACTGGACACCTACAAATGGCAAAAATGTTGTTTCTGTTGCTTCTGCTGCTAAAACGATGACCGTGTTCAGATTGATGGGTTGTTAGGGTTCCGAATGTGTTGACTGGCGCTTTGGTTTAAGCCGAAATAAAAGATCACAAATGTAGCTTGGGTTTGGTTTGGTTTTGCGATTGCTTTAAACGCTTACAAATCAGCTCTCTTGTATTTTTCCAGATATTCAATTTAAAGTTTTGCGTAGTTGTTTTGCTTAGCAAAAGCTATAATTCAATTACACTGATGGGCTTGATTTGTTTTAGTTATCTAAATCTTAATATATGTACACTTGCGTTTGCCTGTGGCGGCTATTCAATTTTTGTTATGAACTTTATATATTGATGTATTAGTATTTTTAGTGAAAAACTATATTCATATATATTTGCGCAGTCAAATTTACTTTTTTTTTTGCATAAGAAGTTTGGCTTACAAATTTATTAATTTTATAAATTTTACACTCGAGTAAAAAGGCCGGTGAATAAGCAAAAAGAATAATTTTGTAATAATAATGATGGCCGCCCCCACATCAGCTGTCTTGCATGCGGCGAATTGGTGTGGGGTGATTTACGCAAGGGTTGCCATACGTCCCAAATGCTTCCATATTTCATACTTAAGCTAAGGGTGTGTTTATATGTTGAGGTGAACAATATAATGTAATTCATAATGAGATATACATAGTATAAATATGAGATATACTATATGAAAATAATTGTACTAAAATATATAACATGATATAAAGAGGTAATTCAATGAAAATTATTATATTTGTACAATTCATGTAATGGGTTTTATTATGGTTTTGGGATTGGGACGGGTGGCTACCTAAGTCGCGTAAACAGGCTGTATTTGAGCATTTCATTCTGATTTATGGTTGTATGAAAACAATTATAACGGATATGGGAACCGAATACAAAAATAGTTTGTTTGAGGAATTGTGCAAACTCTTAAAAATAGAGCATAAAACATCAACACCCTACCATCATCAAACTTTAGGTACTGTTGAACGTAGTCATAGAACATTCAATGAATATGTGCGTTCTTACATATCCATTGACAAAGACGATTGGGATGAATACCTTAAATATTTTTCGTATTGTTACAATACAACACCTTCAACAGTTCATGGCTATTGTCCTTTTGAACTAGTCTTTGGAAAGACTCCTCTGACTTACGATTTTTTAAAAGAAAATATAATTAGCCCAGTATATAATCATGAGGCTTATGATAAGGAAATTAAATATAGGTTACAATTAGCACAACAAAAAGCTAGAAAGTTAGTACAAGAATCTAAGGAAAAACAAAAAATTAGTTACGATAGGAAAACACAATATAAGGAGATAAATATAGGAGATTTAGTGTTAGTAAAAAATGAAGCAGGTCATAAGTTAGACAATAGGTATAAGGGGCCCTTTAGAGTAGCAAATATTGATGAGAAAAATAACTACAGTTTAATTCCTTATAAACTAGAAAGCAAAGATAGAAATAATAAGTATATTATAAGCAATGAGAATAAGAAAATTTTAATTCATAAGAATAGACTTAAACTGTTAGAATAAAATAAAATAAATAAATTTTTATTGTACACTGACACATAAACCCAGAAATTCAGAAATTTATTGTATGCAAATAAAAACTTTTTAAAATAAAATCATGTCATTACCCTCAATGTAACTAAACACTTAAGAAAAATGTATCGCATAAATAAAGAAACATACAAACAAAAAATCAGAAATAAATAAATTAATGTATTGTCCACTTGAAAATAAGGTAAACACAACCAAAACTTTGTAACAAAAGTAAACACAGCATATATAAAAACAAAACAAAAAGTCAAAAAGTCCAACGCGCCAGAGCTATTAAATGAAATAAGATCGGTCGCTCATTAATTGTAAAAGGCGAGCTATAAAACTCAAACCTATTAAATGAAATAGAATCGTTCATATAAATATGTATATAAACGATTCTTTTTAGGAAAGGAGGTGTAGTGTGTCCAATATGAATACATATCTACATACAAAATACGCAGCACGAGCGCCGTCTAAGTTACTTGGTCGCAAACGTAAACAAACTGCAACTAAGTAATTGCTGACGCTATGTATTTCTCTGCTGCGACACTTTCCCACGACCAAAGCGTTGAAGTAGCTTAGCGCTATACACATATGTAGATACGTGCATATGTGTGAGCGTGCGTTGGGCTTCATGCCTTATGTTAGGCTTAGCTATGTAAGAGTTAGAGTAAATATGTATAATAAAATGTTTAGATTAATTTACTATAAATAAGCCTGAATTTTATAATAAAGAGATCATTCTTTATTCGGCATTGAGCCACGAAACATTTTCTTTCAATTAGTAACTTCCTCCTTTTACAGTTGCACCACATATATAACAGCTCTGGGTAGACTTTGTGTTAGTCAATGTGTTGCAAATCTTGCCGTCTACCATAGTCAAAACGAGTTTAAAATTAACTGCAATGCCGTTATAACGCGTCTACTTGTGCCTGAATGCTTTCAGTAATGCTTTGTATCAACTCTGGTGTTTCTTTAGTAAAAACGAATTTAACGGCTCTGCAAAAGCGTGTAGACGAAGGCACTGGATTTTGCCATATTATTTGGGTTTCATCATAGCAATCACGCAATTGGACAGGAACAAGCGACACAATGAATACAGATGAATCGTTTTTGTCTGCGCTTGGCATTTGTCTAAAATTACTTTGTCCAGAGCTTCCGTCTATACCCCACTTACATATAAGAGCGATTCCAGAGCCAGTAAAAGACACAAGAACTTCTTCCTGGAGCTTACATAGCCGTTTGGCTGTTAACTGTAAAAGATCATTGAGTCTTATCTCAACTCCTGTTTCTTCTATTGTAACTGCACCATGCTCTGCATAAATTTCAGCTTTTGCTGCTAGAACTTTTTTTCCAAGATGGATATATATCAGCACCGCAACGTTTAGCAGCCTTTCTGTAATGGGTCAATTTAAAAAAAAACGCAATTTTTGTGTCTCCGCACTTTACACTACTATTTTAGGTAAAAAACAAATTTAAAAAAAAAAAACAAAAATGGGACAGTGATCACCGAGGAATATGTAACAAAAAACCATAATTCTCAAATTTGTATATTTGTTTTTTTGTTTATTCAGTATGGTGTTTTGGTTCTCCCTCTGACTCCTTTCATACAAAAGCATGTGTCCCCCGTTAGAAATTTTAGTAAACAAAATAAAATAACATCAAGAAAAAAGTTACGGGGCAACATTTAATAACAGTTTTCGAATTATTGGGTATCTTTCTTTTGTTTTGATTTGATATAGTTGTCAAAAATTAATTAGTGCGAATTTGGCGTTGCAAAGAACAGTTGTCCCCACAATTTGCATTGAGCCTCACTTTTTTATAAATCAAGAAATATTAGCAGTTTTAAATTTTCATTTAAATAAAGTAAATGACGTAAGAAAAGTACAAACTTTAATTATTACAATAGTGAATAAGCGAAAACAAAAACTATTAAAAAAAGTGTGGATTTGCGTAGTTTTTGTGAACACCATGGTAAGGGCGCGATAAAAATTCTTGAGCGTCACGCTAATTTTTTTAAAAGTGAATATATTAAATGTAAAAAATTAAAGTTGAAAATCATTGTTTACATGGTCTCAACTCATTTTTTTATAATTTGTGAATTTGGGAAATAAATTGCCTACGGAAAAAACCAAAATAGGCAAATATTTCATGAGCATCACTTTTCATACATATTGCTTCATAGCTTAAAATGCTTAATTTTGATTTAATTTTTTAATTTTCAAGAGTAAAACAACAAAATTAACGGCGGCTGAAAGAGCACGGAAATATCACTTCCTTTTTTAAAATTTTGTTAAAGACATCAGAGAATATGTACATGTTTAGTTTCGTATGAAAATGTTTGTTTTTTGAAGAATTTTTGTTTTCTTTTATTTACTTTTTGTAAAAAATAAACTTTTTTTCGTTACACTTTAAATTTGGCATTATTTCTTGTTTACGTGCAACAAAATCTCTTGATCGTCACAAAATATCTTGAGCGTCACACTTAGTTTTTTTTCCTTAAAACGCTTATATTTGTAGTTTTTTTAAATACATTGTTACAAGACTATTACTTTGCAAGTAACCCCTTAGTTCAAGTCTTTTTTTAACAAAAATTTAAATATTTTCATCTTGATCGTCACAAAATATCTTGAGCGTCACACTCAGTTTTTTTCCTTCAAACGCTTATAAATGCAGTTTTTTTAAAATACATTGTTACAAGCCTATTAGTTTGCAAGTAACCCCTTAGTTCAAGTCTCTTTTTAACAATAATTTACATATTTTCATGTTAAAATTTGTAAATAACTAGTCACTTAAAAAAAAAAATATAAATCAAACTTTAAAAATAAGCAAAAAAAAAAACTCGTTGTGTACGTTTTTTTTTGAAATTGACCCTAATATGAATATGTTGATTTACTAGATTTGGTATTAATAATCAACGACAGAGCTTCTTCTGGTTTTATAACTGCGCGTTTGGATAATTTTGTGGGGGGTTTTGCAATCTTGTATATTTTTTTGTGAAATATCCGAGAATTAGTAGCAGTAACTTTTTCAACAATTGCAGCAGCATTTCGTTTTCCCCTTTTTGTAAACTAGCCTGCAAAGCGGAAGAATGTTCTTGAATGGTCCAGGCTGAGGCGAGCGCTGTTGCTTTTTTTTGCTTCGCCCTAGTTCCACTTTCACTAAACTTCTTCGTAGGTCTTCCACGCTTTGAATGGCCAGACTGAAATTCCTCGCTTTCTATAGGAAATACAATTTCAGACAGTAACCAATCGTTATAAGTTTTTAGAAAACGCGATAAACTGGTTTTACACTTTTCCACCGTATTTCCACACTTTTAATAAAATTGTCTAATATATATTCACTTTTATCTAGAGTTATATTATACTTTTCCGAAAGAACACATTTAATGGCACTGGAGCAGTTTTTCCTAGTTAAATGTTTAAACTTAAGCCACTCATCAAACAGTTCCTTACGGGTAATTGCCTGAGGGCACCCTAAAAAAAATTGTCAAAATTACAGAAAGTCGAAGAAAGTTTCCATTTATGTTAATAAGTATTGCTAAAAGGTAAAGCTATTATTTTATAATATTCCCAACACATGCAAATGTATGCAATTTTTTATAACCTTACAAATTTTCGAACTTTTTTTCTTTAGTTGATCAGTTATAAAGTAAGCCTTTTTTAAATGCATTATTTATTCCATTGGTTAAAAACTTATAAAACTTACCTCTTGATGATTTGTCCATGAGGTATTCAAGAAAAACGTGCGGATTTACGCACGATTGCAGGGTTTATATAAAATACTCGACCGACTATTTTACGGGTGCACACTTTTTGAGCACGATTTTTAATCATACAACAGCACTTATTGCATAAAAGTTTTTGTGTTTTAAATTGTATACACTTTCGACTATTAATTTAGTTTACAAAAAAATTAATATGACACCTGTCAATTTGAGAGAGAGTTACATTCAGTTATATTCAAAGGTGTGTTAGCTTCATAGACAATTCTATTAAAACCATCACAAACAACTTCAAAAACACGAAAATTTCTGCAAGAAATATTGAAATTTATAAGCTAACTAGCTGGTGCCCGCGACTTCGTATGCGTATAACTTATTATTTTTTTTCCGTCCGTAATTTTTGAAGATATATAATTGAAAATTCATTACGAATTATTGTTTCTCTGTGTCTCGAGCTTGCAAAACTTACAAATATGTAAAAACAAGAAAGACCTCAAAAACCAACAACAAAATATTAAGAAGCGTAGCACGGGTTTACGTACATAAATATGTACAAACAAAAAGTCCAGCACACACATTCGTACGTATGACCGAAGGTCTAACACCAATGTGTGCTCACTGTTGGCAAGAACAAACAAACAAAAGGGAATTAATGGAAGTGGAGATAAATGCATTGTGACGTCACAGGGCATCATAGCTTAGATGTTAGAATTTTCTAACAGCGGCTTTGGTGCAGACACTGGTTCATATCCCAGTGTCCGAAAAGGGATCTGATGATGAGCTTGGAAACTCTGAAACATGTCGCTTCTCTAGTTCAACAACGACGCAATTGTCAATTTTAAAGTTTCGAGATAACGCTCACAAAAGCTTTAAAAAGTACTAATTATTGCTGTGTATCAATTTTATAATTGTATTACAAATAGTTTTCGCGCTAGACGCTTGCGAAGTTGTTCCAATCGTGAATAACGTATGCGCGGACAAATATTGAAACTTGCTTCACCAAAACTTTATATTTTACAATTGCGTCGTTGTTGAACTAGGGAAGCGATGTAATCCTATCCATCGCTGTGATTTAACAATGTAATTTTTCTCCAATTAAGTATCAATTTTTCCCAAAAAACTGACAATTAAAATTCATTACGAGTTATTGTTCCTCTGTGTCTCGAGCTTGCAAAACTTACAAATGAAAAAATTTTAGATATTTAAATTAAGGGCATCGCATATGACAGAACCCATTGGCACCATTCGTTTGACATCCATATTGTAATAAGACATTTTTGGTCACCCCTGGTCCACATATTGGGCGATAACTCCAAAACTGGTTGAGATATCGAAAAAAGTAATATCTTAAATTTTAAGTTGAGAATCTATCAAAGTTTCATTCATTTCCATTCAGTCAAGTTGCAAAGATATATGCGGGTGTATGAATTAGCCCCCACTGAATTAACCCCCACCGGGCAAAATGACCTAAGCCCCACCAATTTTACCACGAAATTACAAATGGCGGAAAGTGGGGCTAAAGTCATTTTCGTGGGGATTAATTCATTTTTTTTCGGGGGATTCTGTCATTCATATACAGCAGATCCAATCTCTTTGGCCCGGAGCAAGTGAGTATTGAGCAGCTCTGCTGCATGCAGCTGGTAGGAGGATGGCATTATTGGGGGAGGGTATAACTGACGATTTAGACAGGGTGTAACCAATTAACAGCCCTTGGTTGGGTAACACCCGAGTCATTCCGGTACGTACAACCGGCTGTTGTGAGAATGTTGGCATCTGTTCTTTACCCAGAGATCTAGCCACGACCCAGTCAACAAAAATCTGAGAATAGTATGTCATAGGCAAAAATGTTTTCAATGAAATACGCTCATGGATTTTTGCAAACCAAACTTTTCAGTTTAGTACATTTTTTTCTATGTACCTGCGTTCAGATATTGTGAGTATACTGAGTTTTTTCTAGCAACATATGTAGTTGTACTGCATATATGGTCTTTACTTACTTACTTAGTACATATAGGGGAGAAAACGCGGAAAAAGGCATATTCGACGAATTTAAGATGGATCCAAAACAAGTTTGTTTTTGTCCCGGGGCGTACAAGCAGACGCCCTTTGAAGCGCGTGCGGGGATCTCTCTTATATTTGTGTGACACGGAGGGGACACGTGTTCTTACAAATTTAACAACAAATCATTTAAAGTTTTGCCCCTTTTTTTGGGAACATTATCGGAATGAGACAAAAGGGAAAGAGAATGGAACAACAAAACAACAGTAGTATAATTTTTTTTTATTGTTTTCATAGGTTAATTTTGATGGAAAAATTAAAAATTACTGAAAGTCCAAAATCTTAAAATTTTCAGGTTAGGCTTCAGAAAATAATTCTTAGCTTAGTTTTTGTTATCAAAACTAATTCATGTGAGTTCCCCAGCACATAAATGTATATACATATATAAGTACATACTCATTACATTCGTTTGTCACATTCATACTCCCAGCCAGGGTTGGGAAATGACTTTTCATGAATTGTACTAAATCCACTCAAAAATCGTACTTTTTTCGTTCAAATTGTACTGACTTTTTTTTGTAAGACTCGCATATATTGTCCTATTACTCATTTACTTTTTTTAGGACCGAAATAAAAATACAATTGAAATCAGTTTTTATTTTTATTTATATGGAAACATTTTTCTTATGTAGCTCAATAAGAGCTTTTTGAAAAACATAGATATGAACACATACATGAAACATATTATTATTACATACTAGCTGACCCGGCTAAATTCATTCTGCCCAAAATAGACTTTACTATTGAGTTCATTTAAAAAATAAATATCCAACTGAATGATAAACTATGTATCTATTTCAATGTAAGTTGATATTCGCCGACACACTACCTAAATCATTTTCACCAAATCACTCGGATATTGATAGTCTACACATTCGCAACTGTTCATTTCGTAAATGTAAACTATTTAACACGAAAAGCTACCGCTACCACTTCAATTACTAAATTAGAAATATTATTGTAAGCTGTATTTTAAGAAGGTAAGTGAGAGTATTGGTGTAATATATCTCTACAATGGTTCCTACCACCAACTCTTTTATATATATTCAGCCTTAAAAGTTTAGTACGTATGGAAGATCCCACGCCCCGTTTAATTAAATTTTTTTCTTCTAACATTGTATTGATATCGTATATCTCCATAGTGATTTATATGTCCCTACCTTAAACCCTTTCATAGATATTCAGCTTTCAACATTAACCTTCGGGTCACTTACCCTTTTTATTGCAAAAAGGTTAAAACAAAATTTGCCAGCAAAGCTCCTCTCGCTAGATGTATGCTTGAGTTTAACACCTTGTCTCAAACAATCGTCATTGATTTTTCAATGACTACTGAAGCTTTTTAAAATATTTTTCGCACAATATATGTAGGTTTACTATAGTTGTGTAAGGTTTAAGCGCTACACTTACATTTTTCTAAATTTAATATATATAATTTTTTATGCTGACGTATCTACCTATTGTTAGTAGTCTGTAAGAAATTTTGTTTCATAGACGGTATTACAGTAAATAAATAATGTTTAATGTTGCACGAATTGTAGTTTGAATCCACGTGAAAGGTTCCTGATAGTTCGCAGATGCATAGGTGGAATCGTTTTCAAATTTCCGCTTCATGAATTTCGAATTTCGTATTTGGGACATGCCACGAAGGGGACATTTGAGGTAGTTTTCGGTTGTCTCCGGGTTGCTGGGACTATATGATACCATTTTCGATGTGGGAAAGGGTTTATTGCACACATATGCAAAGAGTGTCGCATTTATTTTGTCTTAATATTAATCCAAATATTGGATGTGGACATGTACATGCCCTTTTCCGCGTTTTTGTCCATATAGGTCAACAGCTATTAATAGCGGTTTTTTAACCGTATAAATTATTTTGACCTTTTAACAAAGCGTGCCACCTGACTATCCCTTGCCAAATGACGCCAAGGAATCGTAGATGGTTCCCCATTTGCTATTTCTAACGGAGTAGGGGCCTCTATCTTCCTCTGCTCCGGTTTAGGCCCGATTCCTAAAGTCTAAAAAAATGCGCCACCCTAATGCCACTTTTTGTTTTATACTAAACCCCAGCACCAAGCCGCCCACATGTATGTGCATGCATGCATATTTTTGTTTGTCAGTAAACATACACATGCATGTGGGTGTGCATGTGTCGGGTCACCTCCCCTTAAAACCGGAGGCTGAAATTCGGGGTTCAACGGTTGTCTGCGACTGGACAACCGTCTACTTTTCCAGCGAGCGTTGAAGAAACCAGACACGTCCACCCCAGGATTTTCACCATCAGCCAATTTTAAGGTAACATTTCAATTGTACAATTACATCTTTTTTATAACAAATATACGGCCACTATTTATAACGAGAATTCTCGTTCTTTTTATTTTTCTTTTCGCACTAAATAACCAATCGACCGCGGTGCGTCCGAGCCACGGCCGAGCCACGGCCGATCCTAACAACCACCCATACGATTGTACATGGTCCATCTCACATCCCAAAAACATCGAAGATTTCATAATACCAGTGGAATTACTTATCTGATTTTACTATTTTCAACTTTGGATAAATCCACACTCAGCCAAACACAGCCAAATCTACACAGCAGCAAAGAAGCTGCCACAACAACATACAAGAAATCTGCCTATCACCACATCAAATCACGTAAGTTGTGTATTTCTTGCCACTTATTTTTTTGGTGTCGCAAAAATTTCAATTATTTATATTAAAAGTGCCGCCCGCTAATAATAGTGAGTTTGTTTAGTTACCGCGTTTTAATTAATTGTACGAACTCAAACGTTTAAAAGCAAGAGGCAACATAACCTCACTTCCACACTGAATTCACTTTGCCTTTCGATCGCTAGTTTTGTTTTTGTTTTCCACTTTTATTGGTGATAAACCGCACAGGATTTTAATCGAAGGCTAGTTTTTAAATTTTCTTGAGTAAGTTCACTACGTTTTAGTAATTTTAATTTGTTTTCGCACTAATTTTCACTTAATATTCACTTTATCGCTCATTTTGATTTTCCTGGGGTACATACGGCCTTTACCCTTTTTTAAGAATTATATTGTACGATTGAGCATTTCTCGTACCTCAAGCTATTTTTCTAGTTTTGTTTTGATTCTAATTCCTCAAAATCCAAAATATGGAAAGCTTCATTAGGCTGCCTGATTCGATTGCTGAATTCGAATCAGACTACAATGATTTAGAGGATTCGGCCCACAACAAGTATACTCTTGCTCTGCAACAAGAGGACTTGAAGTCAATGTGGAGAAAAGCCAGAGCGGCCCAGGAGGAGTTGCTAAACTCAAACAAATTAGAATCGTATGACATATTTTCTGTAAAACAGAAATATAAAAGGGCATACGCAGTTTATTTACGCTGTATGTCAAATATGGTAGAGAGTGAGTGTGGTAGCGCAATTAACCCTTCTGCTATGTTTGGTTCAATTTGACCCAATTTTAGGAAAGACTTAACGAAACTCATAGGTTTCTTTCATATAATCATGTTGATTCTTCTTCCACTTGTTTTCTGCATTAAATAGAAGGGGTTTGCTAACAAATTAAAACCATAATGGTTTTCAACACTACTAAAAATATCTTAAAGTGTTTTTGCTACACTTATTGTGTTACTGGGTCAATTTGACCCACCATGTGATTTAGTATACCCTAATGTATACATTTTTAGGAAACTATTATAAAGAACAGTATTTATGGAAAATTGCAAACATTTTTCCTATTTTTCGCATACCATCTTTATCAATTATTGAAAGCTTCATTAGTACTAACAAATCTGCGAACCCCTGTTTTATGTATGAGTGCAAAAAACACTTGGTATGCCGTAGAAAATTTGCCGCTTTTCTTCACTGTCATACAGAAACATACTTCGCAATTAGCAGCTTAGTGTGTAAAACCTGCCAGTAAAACATTAACCAATAAATACAAATCTTTTCTATATTAAATAATAAATGATTTTAGATGAAAACAAAAATGAAGTTTGGTAAAAAAATTTATAAGTAGCGCTAAGTTTTCATGAGTGGGGCAAAAACATTGCAACTCGAAATAAATAAATGTCTTTCGTCCTTCCGAAGTCATAAAATTGACACTTCGAACTGGGACGCAATTTGTACTCACCTGTGTTCGACTAAATTGCCGGAAAGTACGCTTGGTCTATGGGAACAAAGACTTCCCACCAAGAGAACTGATTGATTCTGGTTCAGAATGCTCATTCATGACAGAACGACTAAAGCGCAGAATTAATTTACCAGCAAAAAGGATGCATGCTCAAGTTTCGGGCATCACTAATGCTGAATCGGCTCCAGTCAAGGAGGCATCCAGTATTGAACTCCGTTCACCCGTGGACCCTTGCTTCAGCCTAACAACTTCTGTTTTAATTCTAGCCAAACTTACTGGGAATCTTCCATCCTGCCATATCGACGCGACGACTATGCAGGCATTTCCAGACTTGATTTTGGCAGATAAGCGATTTTACATCATTGAGGAAGTTGATATAATACTTGGCGGAGATGCATATCCGCAAATTATACTGAGCGGACTGGAAAAAAAAGTACTGAGTACACTTCTGGCTCAAGAAACCGTGTCCGGTTGGCTATTAACCGGGCGTGTAGAAGCACCGAATCCAACCAGAAATATAGTGTCCTTTTCAGCGAAGACAGTTTGGACAAACAGCTTACAGCATTCTGGTAGTTAGAAAATCTGCCCAGAACTAAAAGTCCAAACGCGGATAAAATAAACATAGCAGGATCTCTTAGGCGGGCGTGTTCGCAGTTCTTCCGGAATGAGACGCGTTTAGCAAAGAACCTGGAATTAGGTAAAGAATATTTGAGGGTCCTGTCTGAATATGCGACATTAGGGCATATGCAAAAAATTAAGGAAATGATACCAGCCTATTCGGCTGATAACTATTTTTTGCCCCATCACGCCGTAGTAAAGTCGGAGAGTACCACTACTAAGGTACGAGTCGTTTTAAACGCCTCAAGCCAAACAGCAAATGGTCAAAGTTTAAAGCACATTCTCCTGCCAGGCCCAGTACTGCAATCAGATCTTCCAGTACTTATACTCCACTGGAGACTATATCGTTTTGTTTTCAATAGTGACATCGAAAAGATGTATTCTATATATGGGTGTTTCCACGGTGGCGAACAGTACGTTCGTACGCTTTTATGGGCCAAAAAACAAAGTAAACATAGGTTTTTGTTTTTTTTTTGTTTGCAGCTTCGATAGCATTATGGAAGGTCAACTTTAGGTGCAAGAGGCAGGTTTGTTCGATTTTTAGTTTAGACTGTGGGGGCAATAAACATGTGGTCGCGTACATTTTTATATATACGCTTAAATACCGGTCGCTAACGTAAGATTTTTCCATACACTTTTTTTTTCCTATTTTCGGCATTATGTTTTACAAATTATATGAATAGGAACACTTAATTCACAAGTTTAAATCTTATATGTTGTATTTATAAAGAAAGAAGATATCATAAATTATTTGACTCTACTGAAATCCCGCGGCTCACACCGAAAGGCTCGAAAGTGGCTTGCATAACATAAAGTATACTCACTATAATGTATGGTTGTAAAATTTATGAATAACTTTATTAAAATTATTCAAAACCCTATGATCCATTATTAACCATGCAAATAAAGTATATTATCAACCTATTTTTTTCTTGCTTCAGTTTTTGGTAGGCAAAAATATATCAAAATGCAAAACGGTCGCGAACGTACGCAACTTTGAGAATTAAAAAAAAGGTTTGGTAAAACCTTCACGAGAAGTAGTTTTGGTTTTCAATTAAGTGTGTTTTTATATAAAATATCTATGCACGAACTCACGTGCTGTGTGTAGAAAAAACTTTCACTTCAACACGCACTTGTGTATTTCAAAAACAAAACACACATTTTTTTCTGCCATATAAAAATTCAATAGAAAAATTTGAGAGCAAATAAAATAAAAAAACAAACGCATGAGTATGTGCTTTTATATTTTCAATACAAAACACACACGCGTGCAAGTGCTTTATCAAATAAAATAAAAAAACAAACGCATGAGTATGTGCTTTTATATTTTCAATACAAAACACACACGCGTGCAAGTGCTTTATTTCAAAATGCACACACGCGTGCGGTGTGCTTAATATTTTTTTTCTTAAAGCACAGCTCATGTGCATGAGCAATAAGTTTTGTGAGCATTTTTTTGCACGCGTGTGTGTGCTGTGTGCGTGCGTGCAAATTCGAACCCTGGGCAGAGGTAAACGTTTCAATAAAAATTTACCGTTAATACATCGTCGTTCACTCTTTTTTCATTTTTATTGTCTTAATTGATATTCATGGGGGTAATTTGATGCAAAAAATTATCGCTAGTATAATTCGTACATGTGAAAAAATTTAAAAGAAACAGGCCTTTAAAACTGGCTGGAAATGAAAAATTTTTGTTTTCAGGTTTCAAGTCAAATTTTTCATAAAAAAAATTTAAATTAACTTCTAAACCTTTATTTTTATAAAAATTTGGGTAATTTTGTATAACAGGACTAAAAAGGAATTTATTTTTATTAAAGTTTAAAATTTTTTCTCTGGTTGACCATTCTACGGTAATGCTCATACAAGGTGGCGCAAAAGTAATCTTCCTATCAGAAAATGCTATAAAATGCTATAAAATGCCTAAAATCAATTCTGTTTTGACATTTGTGTAGTAAACACATGCGAAATACACGTTAATAAACAATGTTACGCTAAACTGCTCCAGAACGTGGAATATTGCTGACTATTTATTTGACCAATAATTATTATAATCGGTCGGTGACTTTGGCACAACGTGAATTTCGTCGCAGATTTCCTGGCCGTCCAACGCCTACTGGTCAACGACTTCTTTTTGCCGCAACTTGATGAATTGGGATTGGAAAACATGTGGTTACAACAAGACGGTGCAACAGCACACACTGCACGTGCCACAACCGATATGCTGAAGGATGCATTTCCCGGGCGCCTAATCTCCCGTTTTGGCGATTTGCATTGGCCAGCAAGATCGCCCGATTTGACAGCTCCAGACTTCTTTTTGTGGGGCTTTTTGAAGTCGCGGGTTTATGTCAACAAGCCTCAGACTCTTGCAGCTCTTATAGACAATATCCGTCAAGAATGTGAGGACCTATCGCCGGAAGTTTTGGCCAAAGTGATGGGAAATGCCATAAAAAGGGCTCAAATGACAACCAACTGTGGCGGCGGCCATTTACATGACATCATATTCTCGACTTGATGTAAAAAAAATTAAAAGACCAAATAAAAATAATCCACAAGAAGAATCAATGTTTTTCATTTCTTTTTTTTATTACAGCCAAAAAACATCGGAAGATTACTTTTGCGCCACCCTGTATATAAAATTCAAATTATGTATGTATCTATGGACACACTTGGCTCCTAAGCGAATAAGCCGATCGTAACCAAATCTTCCAGGGATGGTCGCAGGCTAAAAAATATTTTGATATATATAGGGGGCGTGGCACCTCCCATACAACTGGAATTTTTCATTGTCCGTATCTCTGGAAGTATTTATGTTAGACCATTGAGACTCGGTGAGGGGTTGTATGGGATCGATCCCTACGAAAACTGGGTATATATGAATGCAATACTTCTTAGTCGATATATCTGGAAGTATTTAGGTTAACAACTGAAATTTAGTGAGACATTATATGAGATCGATCCCTACCACCTTCAAAAAAACTGGGGATAACGAAAAAGGGGGCGGGGCACCTCCCATACGAATGAAATACTTCTTAGTCGATACAAACTTAATTTTACAAGCTGAATATCTCTAAAAGGATTTAAGGCAGGGACCTAGAAATTGGTACAGAGCTATATGCTATCACAACAATTTTTGAGCATAAAAGTGGGGGGTTATCGGAAAAGGGACGTGGAACCTCCCATACAAACTTAATTTTTCAAGCTGAATATATCTAGAAGGATTTAAGGCAGGGACCTGGAAATTGGTACAGAGCTATATGATATTAAAACAATTTTTGCGCATAAAAGTGGGCGTTATCGGAAAAAGGGGCTTGGCGTGGTCCGTGTAGGAAAAGCGTCCTCGCTGTTTATTTACGCCCCGGGACAGAAAATTAAAAATTTTGTGTATCGTGCAGCCTTAAACTGAATACTATAATTATATATGAAGGGTTTGGAACCAAATGGATCTAAGTCACTCCGAAATTTATTTGAGATATTCAAGTTTAAAGTATACTGCATTTTGAAAATTCTATGTAAAATCTGGGCAGGGCGTTTATTGTATGAGAAATAGATGGCACTACAATGTCCGAAATGACTTGGATCTCTTTGCCAACAAATAAACACCATATTTAACTTTACAAATATGGGTATAACTCACACTTAGATCCCTTTAGTTCTGAGCCCTTAATATTTATACGCAATAAAGTGAAAAATCGTTAATTTTCTATTAAAAAAAATACCGGTGTAATAACAATTTTTTAAATGAAATTAATAAAAAAATCTATTTTGGGCAGAACGAAGTTTGCCGTGTCAGCTAGTAGGCAAATATGGATGAGCGATGATCACACAAACTTTCAACGAATTGTTTATCGAACATCGCCTCAAGAACCCATAAGCCTTTACGAGATGAAAACAGTCACTTTCGCGCCTTACCTAGCAATAAGAACAATTTTACAGCTTGCAGATGCAGAGAGTTCATATCCTACAGCATCTAGCATATTACGGGAAGGCATGTAGGTTGACGACGTACCAGCGGGTGGACATACACTCGCATCGGCCATTAATGCGAGAAATGAGGTCCGCCAAGTCTTATTCTCCGCTGGCTTCCCACCGCGAAAATGGACTTCGAATTCTGAGGAAACTCTCAACGACATCCCTAAATCGGATCGGCTGACCGAGGACTTTCTGGCATTCGAAGATACCAGCACCGTTAAGGCATTGGACATAAGGTGGAATGCGCACTCCGACCAATTCTACTTCCAAGCAGGATCACTGGAAGAAAGTGAAAAGCTAACGAAACGAGCGATTTTATCTGCCACCGCCAAGCTCTTCGACCCCTTAGGATGGCTTGCACCAGTGGTCATTGTAGCCAAAATTCTGATGCAGAACATCTGGTTAGAAGGGACCGATTGGGATGAACCTGTTTCGTCCAACACATTGGAACGATGGCAAAACTTCAGACATCAATACCATGAAATCGACAAGATAAGGATACCACGATGGGTAAATTTTCACCAGAAGATGAGGCCGAAATACATGGATTCTATGATGCATCGGAAAAGGCATACGCTGCAGCTGTTTACATGCGCGTTAAAAGGAATGATGATATCTCCGTATCACTACTCCTGGCCAAAACCAGAGCAGCACCCGTGAAAACCCTTTCACTTCCGCGTTTGGAACTTTGCGGAGCAGTACTTCTGGCAGAGATGCTGGAATCAATATTCCGAAACATCAAACTTGGGTCAGTCAGACAACACTTGTGGACGGATTCCACCATCGTTTTGGCATGGATAAAGAAACCACCGTGTTTTTGGTCAACTTTAGTCGCACACAGGATTACAAAAATCATCGACCTGGTCGGCATCAAGGACTGGCTTCATGTGAATTCGGAATCGAATCCAGCAGATTTAGGAAGCAGAGGACTACCAGCATCGGATTTGGTCAACAATTCTTTGTGGTGGCAGGGACTTTCTTGGCTACAAGAAGACAACTCCCAATGGCCAGTACAAAAAAACGAATATACTACTTCCCCGGAGGAACAGAGAGCGCAAGCCTACGCAATATCAAAGCAATAAGAAATCGATATTCTTGGTATTATGTATTATGAGATTCATTCGAAGAACTCATCCCCAAACAAAAGCTTCATTTCAGGAAAAGTCGTGTTTAATTTCATCCGGTGAGATTAAGACAACGACACAAATCTTCATAAAACTATATCAGAAGCAAATCTATAATTAGGATTATGTGAATTTGAAGAAGGGAAAGTCTATTGGGAAGAAAAACGAGATATTGCCACTCAACCCATTCATCGACTAAGATGACATTATTAGGGCCGGGGTCGTCTTGGAGCGTCTCAAGACCTCGCTTACAACGACCGCCACCCAATCATACTGCCATGCAATTGTAGGTTGACGCGTTTGATTGTACAAATGGTACATAAAATATCCCTCCATGGAGAGAACCAGCTAATGCTCCGTCTCAATACTGGATACCGAATGTTAAGAACATGATTAGGGCCATCATTCATAATTGCAAGGTATGCACCATATACCGAAAACGGGCGCAAACCCCACTTATGGACACCCTTCCTTGCGAACGCTCTACCTTCACCCGCGCGTTTACAAATACCGGGGTGGACTTTGCCGGGCCTTTTGACATTAAAAGTTACCGCGGTAGAGGATGTCGATTATCAAAGGGCTACGTTTGCCTCTTTGTTTGCTTCACCACCAAAGGGATCCATCTGGAAGCGACCAGTGATCTTAGTACCCAACCTTTCTAGCAGCCTTTTCGCGTTTTATCGCTAGACGAGGATGTCCGAGAAACATATACTCCGGCAACGGTACCAACTTTGTCGGAGCGTCAAGATCTCTATGATCTGAATTGAAGACATTTATCGCTGAAGCCCGAGATAAAACTATTTCAACATATAGCCATCAAGCCATGACATGGCATTTTATTCCGGCCGGGGCTCCACATATGGGGGGGACTCTGGGAGGCACGAGTGAAGAGCTTCAAAAGCCACGTCATGAAATTAGCCTCGCCTCACAAATTCACGCATGAAGAATTTCATGCATTATTATGCCGGATTGAGGCATGCCTCAATTCGCGACCACTGAGTCCAGCCTCAAATGAGCCGACGGACCTGGAATCATTGACCCCTGGCCACTTCCTTACTGGAAGTCATATCCTGGCTCCGCCAGAACCAGAGGTGAATGAGAGCCCTGCCTCCATTATGAATAGGTGGCAGAAGCTCAAGGCTCTTCATCAAACCTTCTGCAGGCGATGGAAAGTGGAATACGTATCCGAACTTCAAAAGCGTGTGAAGTGGAAGCATCCAATACAAAACATTGAGGTGGGAGATCTCGTTGTCATCAAAGAAGACAACTTAACTCCGAACGAATGGACGCTCGGTCGAGCTACACACGTACACCCCGGCGAAGATAACCGAGTCCGTGTAGTGGACCTCGTAACCGAAAAAGAGCAGATCAGAGGACCGTTGGTCAAATTAATTCTGCTCCCTATGGAGGGACCGGTTGGCAAGAGACCCGCTGCCTCATCTTAACCATCCACTCCACCTACTATCAAAACCCTAGACACTCCCCTATCGTAAAACTTCCACCCTTCACTCGATACCTTTAACGAGGCCACAAGAAAGCCTAACGCAGAAAGTCGAACCATTCTGTAACAGAAAACCTAAATGCACTCGAAAACGAGGCCAAAGAAAACCTAACGCAGAAAGGTGAACCTTATATGAATTACCAGTGTCACTCGCCCTGGAGGACACCTACACCGCCATACCGCAATTTAATCATACTTGAAAATAAGAAAAATTAGTATCGTTCTTCAAGGATTTAAAATATACATATCTATTCTAACCAGACCTGTTAAATTTCCATTAACATTAATAATGATTAATATCTTTGGCTCTTTTAATTTTAATGATTAATTCATTTTGTGATTATTAATTAGAAAGTATTAATTAATTAATTAATAAAATAATCAAAAATAATCATGATTAATGGCCATTGAAAAAATAATCAAAAATAATTGAAAAAAATTGTCCATTCTTTTTAATTAAAAACAATCATTCGATTAAAAATAATCAAGTAATTAATAGTAATCAAGCAATTAAACTTAATCAAAGAATTAGAATTAATCAAACAATTACAATTAATTAAACGATTATATAATTAAAATTGATTATTTTCAATTATTTAATTAATTCCAATTATTTGATTATTTTCACTTATTATCATCTGCAACATAAACTTCAAATGTAAGCATAAAGAAATGAAATCTATGCACTTTGAACTTACGTGCTTGTGCTATTCTAAACAATTAAGACTAGAACTCTTATAGAAAACTGGCACATGTTTTTGCTTTTTGTGAATACTTTTAAAAACGAAAATGTGGTGGAAAGATTGGAGTTGATTGTAGTGTATTCATTGGTAATATGCATGGCGTAAGTAATATGTATGTTTTTCTATACATGTATTATCTGCGCGATGACCATTCAATAACCATATACATAACAAATTATTACCAGGCAATATTCTGCCTCTTTTTCTTTTCTTCCCTGATTTTCGTTACGTTTTTCATATCTTTGTATTTAGTATGTGTATTTCCTTAATACTGCATAGATCAGTAAACACCGTTGCAATGTATTATTTGCTTTATAGAATGTTATTTTAAAATGAATGTTTTTTTAAATGAAATTAATCAGAAATAATCATTTAATTACATTAATCAAGTAATTAAAATTAATCAAAAATAATTATTTAATTACGTTAATCATATTAATCACATAATTAAAAGTAATCAAAATTAATTGACATTAATCAAATAATTATATCAAAAATGTAATTAAAATGCATTAAAAGTAATCAAAAATAATCAGAAATTTTTATATTAATCATGTAATTAAATTTTTTTAATTAATTAATTAATACATTTTTTTTAATTAATGAAATATTAATCATTAACATATTGCAGCTACTGGCAATTAATCATTAAACAATTTTCTGAGGATGACACAATACAATTAATAATCATTAAAATTTTTAATCATTATTTAACAGGTCTGATTCTAACTGAGATAGGCAAACTTTAATAACAAATATGTATAGAATAGAATATGGGAACTTAGGCCCAAACACGTCGTTTGACATCTTTCCCGAAATTTTCGGAAGTGTTTTAACGGTTGACAGTGGATGTATAAACTTACCATCCAGGACCTAATTTTGTGCACTATCATTGATATGAAAGTGCATGCGGGTAGACGGAACCTAAACTGGGTTTAAAACCTCATCCGTGCAGGTTAAATTATAGATTGCTATTGCAAGCTACCTTAAAAGGAACTAAGTCAAAACTAACTTTTATAGCAACCACTGAGGACAGCACGGAAGAGAAGTTCACATAAAAATCTAAATCATGATCGAACTATAACAGGTCGCAGCAGCTCGACAAACACACAGACACGTCAAAATTTTCCATTATTTCGTTTGCGGAATATGTGAGATTATAATCAAAATCGTACTGAAAAATGTTTTGATTGTCACAATTCAAAAAATAACAATCAGCTGGCTGATCAACACGACCGGTATTATTGGATCCTGGGCCCGAATCGTTACAGACGTGAACGAGCAACTCGCTACGTAAAAATGTCAATATCGGATTATGACAGCCGTGAACGTACAAATTTATCGAAATTTCGAATAACACAAGTTTACAAATTCAGATCAACTTTTGGATCTGAGCAGATAAGAGCGATTCTTAACTATATTTGATATGCTCAATTGGAATCTGCATTCAGTTTTTCAAGATTGACTCTAGTTTCCGAGATCTGATAGCACCATTGTGCTGTTATAGCAGCTTTTAAATCGTGGCACTGCTTGATAAGTTAGTAAAAATGGCAGAATGTTCATAAAAGTATGAACATACTCGTATAACTACGCCGCTCTAAAATAAGTCAATTTATACAGTCCACTAGAATTTAAGTGGTCATTGGGAGAACGTGAGTACTTTTCCTTTTCAAAACCAGCGCTCTGGAGAGAACCTAAAAACCATGAAGATGATTGCTACTTTTGTTTGATGAAAGTTACGGGTATAAATGCAAAAAATTAGCAAAAGATAATTATCCTGATGTATCATCAGTATCCAAACCAGTCCCACTTACTGCTAATGATCTATTGCCAGTTTATCGAAGTATAAGTGCAATCGTCCTGGAAACTTTAACTCCATCACCCCCGAGCAGTGAAAGCGAATTTGTCATGGAAGGGCAACATTTAATTTCGCAAGATTAACTAAGCGATTTGATTCGTGACTTGTCCAAAAAAAAAGCAGAGTTGCTAGCATCACGGCTGCAGCAATGGAAAAATCTAGACTCTCGAACACAAGTTACTGTATACAGAAACAGAAATGAGGCACTTCGACCGTTCTTCAAAAAAGAAGACAACATAAGTTTCTGTAACGATATTAATGGTTTATTAGTGAAATGAATGCCCTCTACGATAGAAACGAATGGCGTTTATTCATTGATGGTTCCAAATACAGCCTAAAAGCTGCTCTTCTCCACAACGGGAATAACAAACCATCTATTCCGATTGCTCATGCAGTACAAACGAAGGAATGCTACGAAACAATGCGGAAGATCCTGTGCTTCATCAAATACAATGATCATAAATGGAAAATATGTGGTGATCTAAAGGTATAAACATTAATTCCAATTAAATCGAAAACACTTATTTTTTATATTATTTCAACAGGTTATTACATCTTAACTGGGATGCAATCTGGATTCACCAAATTTTCTTGTTTCTTATGCTTGAAAAGTGGCAAAGTCGTACTCAATATGAGCTTGACAGCAAAACGTCTCCGCTGAACCACTTGTAAATCCACAAGACATTTTTCTGCCACCTCTTCACATTAAACATGGCCTTATAAAGAACTTCGTCAAAGCATTAAACCGTGAAGGACCGGCTTTTCAGTACTTAGTCAAGTTGTTTCCTAAATTGTCATATGCAAAAATCAAAGAAGGTGAACAACTCGGCTGTGGTGCTTAGCTGGAGCGGCCATGGCTCGAAAGCACCGCGGTCGAATTGGTATTGGAAAAGAAATGAAGAAGAACGAGAATTCTCGTTATAAATATTGGCCGTTTATTGAATTAAATTATTTTAATTGTACAATTGAAATATTACCTTTTGAATATTGGCTGACGGTGAAATTCCTGGGGTGGTCGGGACGTGTGCTTACGCTGTGACGATCGCTGAAAAAGTAGATGGTTGTCCAGTCGCGGACAACCGTTGAACCCCGAATTTCAGCCTCCGGTTTTAAGGGGAGGTGAACCGACACATGCACACCCACATGCATGTATATGTTTGCTGACAAACATGAATATGCGTGCATGTACATACATGTGGGCGGCTTGGTGTTGGGGTTTTGTATAAAACAAAAAGTGGCATTAGGGTGGCGCATTTTTTAAGACTTTAAGCATCGGGCCTAAACATGCCGGCCCCCTTGCGATACGCAACATCTTAATCCGCCGCCAGGATTTCCGTCGTCTTACAACTACTGGCTTAAAGCTAGGATGGTGAGTGCCGGATGGCGTAGTCACCACTGTCTGCCCTTGAGCGACCTCCCGAAGTTTGAGGTTTCTTCGTCTGGCAGTACCTCTCCTTCGTACCTAGAGCTAGGTGGAAGAAAATTTTAAAATAAAAGTTGTATATTTCTTGCCAGTAGATTTATTTACGTACATATGTTACATCAACGAGAAGAAAAAAAAATTTTTAGTTTTATTTTCGGCTTAATCTAATCTTACATACTAATTGTTAAGGCTGCGTAGCTGGCGCGGCAGTGTGGCCAGTCTACGCAGGTGTGAGTCCCGTGGCTTGTGTTTAGCTGGCACGGCTGAGTGGCCAGTCTAAATTTTCAATGGAAAAAGGATTTAGCTGGCACGGCTCAACGGCCAGTCTAAATTGTCGAGTTTATATGAAACTCGTTCGAAAGGGTCGGAACGGCAGTGAGTCCGATACCCCGTGTACTGGTCGGAATGGCCGTGGTTCCGAACCAGGTTCGATGCTTGCGCCGTTATTCGAACGACGCTGGTAAGCGTGGGTGCCGAAATTATTTTTTATATAAATGTATATTTTTTTATTTTATGATTAGTCTTTGCAATATTGCAGACTAATGCAACTAAATGCTTTTCAGACATAATTTTGCCAAAAATTGTCGTACGGCACCGTACCACTGGAACGCATCCAAAAAAACTGTATTGCAACTACGGGATCACCCGGTAGTGCGTTTCGCTAATTTTCATACATATGTACATATATGTATTTTGTAACAGTTCACTGTTGCTCACTAGGGCTGCGCACACAGCGACATTTTCGGTTTGGTCGGTACTGTAATCCCGGCTGAACTCGGAATTCGGTACCGAGCCTGGTAGCGAGTGTGAGTGTATTTCAGGTATGATTATTTATTAATTTTATTTATTTATTAATTTGTTTTAAGTCGACACAAACAAAGAGGTCGACTGAGGACAGATACTATTAAAATTGCACATAACTTAAAAACTAACAATATGAATTAAAGTATTACATGAGATGTTTGGAGAGGCAGTGTCTCCCATCCACACACACATACGGTCGATTATTCACGGTTATTCAATGTTGTCATCAGAGCTAGTTGGCTATTATCTGGAAAGATTAGAGTGCCCGTGATTGCTGTTCATCTTATAAAACGATCGGTTCATCCATAAGGATGGTCTTGAAAATCATTGACTGTTCCATCCTCACCGGGTGGTTGAAGAGGCCGAGTCTCCAATCCACCCTGACATACGGTCGAGTAATAATTTGTTTAAGTGTGTTCGTTGATATTGTGTGAGAAGCTGGTGGAATGGACGCGATTCCACGCAGCGTTCGGGGCAACAACGGAATATTTATCATTTAATATTGTGCCTTGAAATCTTGAATTATTCATAGGATGGTTGAAGAGGCCGAGTCTCCAATCCACCCTGACATACGGTCGAATATTTATTTATGTAAAGTCGAGTACCAGAGCGATATGAGATTTGCTGGCGGAATGGACGTGATTCCGCGCAGCGGATAATTTAATTAATTAATTGTATGCGTTGATATATGTGTGCTGCCGGTGGAATGGACGTGATTCCACGTAGCGTTCGGGGCAACAACGGAATATTTATCATTTAATATTGTGCCTTGAAATCTTGAATTATCCATAGGATGGTTGAAGAGGCCGAGTCTCCAATCCACCCTGACATACGGTCGAATATTTATTTATGTAAAGTCGAGTATCAGAGCGATATGAGATTTGCTGGCGGAATGGAGCGGATAATTTAATTAATTAATTGTATACGTTGATATATGTGTGCTGCCGGTGGAATGGACGCGATTCCACGCAGCGCTCAGAGCAACAACGGGTGGAGGACTTACATGATATTAGTCAGCGTTAAGCAGGAATGCAAGTATTAAATTTTGAAGTGAGGCAAAAGAACATTCGAAACTAATGCAGCTATATAACTCCTTGTAAAATGAACACCAAAGGTTTAGAGGGTGGTTTTTTGCGAAGTTTTGCCGACAAAGGGGTAATTGAAAAGACACATAGTGCCTGGACGCCCTAGCGGGTACAGCAAAACTCAGTCGACTAACAAGATCAGATGAATCGATTTCACCAACAATCAGCTTATGGAGGAACATTACACCTAGTAAAACCCTACGATTTTCCAGAGAAGGTAAATTTAAGAGGAGAAGCCTACTTCTATAAGGGGGCAGGTGAGTAGTTGGATTCCAGTTAAGACCCCGCAAAGCAAAAATCAAGAATTGCTTTTGTACTGACTCAATCCGCTGTATATGAACTTGATACAAGGGACACCAGACACACGAGCAATACTCAAGTATTGGACGAACCAGCGATGTGTAAAGAACTTTCGTGAGGTACGGGTCGTCAAATTCTTTAGCCCATCGTTTAACAAAACCAAGCACACCCATGGCTTTGTTAGCAATAGATGAAATATGCATATTAAAACTTAGTTTAGGGTCAAAAATAACACCTAAATCAGTTACAACAGATATGCGTTCCAAAAGAGAGTCATTTAGTACGTAGGAGACCAAAACCGGCTTAACTCGATGAAAAGTCATTAGCTTACATTTCGAGCTATTCAATATTAAATTGCGGGATTGCGGTATAATGATGTAGGTGTCCTCCAGGGCGAGTGACACTGGTAATTTATATAAACATGTGTATGTATTAGTATTTTGGGGTATGTATGCGAGGGTGGGTCCATCTGCTGCCAACTTGTCGTGGCAGATGGATTAATTTTCAGTGGCAGAAAAGTTCGCCTTTCTGCGTTAGGTTGTCTCTGGCCTCGTTTGCGAGTGCAATTAGGTTTTCTTTGGCAGAATGGTTAGACCTTCTGCGTTAGGCTTTCTATTGTCCTCGTCAAGGGTGGAAGTTTGGGATATGGGAGATGGTAGGGTCTTGGTTGGAGGTGGAGTGGATGGTTACGATGAGACAGCGGGTCTCTCGCCATCCGATCCCTCCATAGGGAGCAGAATTAATTTGACCAACGGCCTTCTGATCTTCCCTTTTTCGGTAACGAGGTCCACTACACGCAGTCGGTTATCTTCGCCGGGTTGTACGTGGGTAACTCGACCGAGCCTCCATTCATTCGGAGTCAAGTTGTCTTCTTTGATGACAACAAGATCTCCCACCTTAATGTTTTGTTTCGGATGCTTCCACTTCACTCGTTTTCGAAGTTTGGATAAGTATTCCACTTTCCCTCGCCTGCAGAAGTTGTTGCTTTGATATTGCGCAGGCCTGCGCCCTCTTTTCCTCCACGGAAGTATGGTATTATGGTATTCGTGTTCTTGTACTGGCCATTGTGAGTTGTCTTCTTGTAACCAAGAAGGTCCCTGCCACCCCAAAGAATTGTACAACGACACTATATTTCTGGTTGGATTCTGTGCGTCTACACGCCCGGTTAGTATCCAACCGAGCACCGTTTCTTGAGCCAGAAGTGTACTTAGTACATTCTTTTTTAGTCCGCTCCGTATTAATTGCGGATATATATCTCCGCCAAGTATGAGATCTACTTCTTCATTAACGTAGAATCTCTTATCTGCCAAGACTAAGTCTGGGAATGCCTGCATAGTCGTTGCGTCGATATGGCAGGATGGCAGATTCCCAGTTAGTTTGGCTAGAATTAGCACAGAAGTTTTTAGGCTAAAGCAAGGGTCCACTGGTGAACGGAGTTCAATGTGGGAGGCCGCCTTGACTTGAGCCGACACAGCATTAGTTATACCCGAAACTTGGGCATGCATCCTTTTTGCTGGTGAATTGATTCGGCGTTTTAGTCGTTCTGTCATGAACGAGCATTCTGAGCCAGAATCGATAAGTACTCTTGCTGGGAAGTCTGTACCGTTATGACGAATGGTGACTCGAGCTGTCCCTAGCAGCCCACCTGCACTTGAATGTACATGGCAGGATTTTACATTTCGGTTATAATCCGAGCTTGATTTTGAAACTTCCCGTCTCTGTTGTGCCTGTTGGGAAGCAGAGGCAGCATTGTATTGATTCGGGCTGCTAGTTGCCGGCGTCTGTAGAGACTCCGCATGCAGGACCGTATGATGTCGAGAGTGGCATTTGTTGCAGTCGTACGAACTGCTGCACTTCGACACTGTGTGTCCTGGGGATAGGCAGTTTAGGCAGCCCTTGGTGGATTTAACGAAATTAATTCTCTCCACCGGCGTTAAATTTAGAAGCCGGGGACAATTTCGCAATCTGTGGGAATTTGATTTACATTTTGTGCACAATAACTTTGTGACATTTGCTTGGTATACACAAAGTCTTTTTGCAGGAGTTTCGTTGGCAGGTCGCATACTCTGCGGTTTCTGCGCTTTCGAAGAAGCCCCTATGAACCCGGACACTGTTTCAAGTGTCTGGAAGCGGTTGGACAAAAATTTGTCCATATCCTCCCACTTGGATATTTCCACTTTATGGTCTATGCTTTGCTCCCATAGACCAAGCGTACTTTCCGGCAATTTCGTTAAACATATATATATATATATATATGGCGCGATATACAACAGATATCATCAACCTCCTAGGAGATTTTTGCGCCGAGCTTCTCTTCCAATTTGTGGTGTGCCATTTTGAAATTTTTTCCTACAAATTGGCGGGACCTACGGTTTTTCGCCGACTCCGAACGGCATCTACAAAGCAGATGAATTTTTGCTGAGAAGCCTTTCATGGCAGAAATACACTCGGAGAGTTTGCCAAACCACTGCCGAGGGGCGACCCCGTTTTGAAAAAACTTTTTCAAACCACTTTTTGGTGTAACCTGCACCAGGACTCGAACCCGGACCTTCGGTGTGGTAGGCCGGCAACACTACCTCCACACCACGGTGGCCGCCTTTAAACATAGGTACGTTATAATTGCGTCCCAGTTCGAAGTGTCAATATTATGACTTCGCAGGGATGAAAGAAAATTATTTATATCCCGTTGCAATCTTTTAATTGCGCTACCACACTCACTCTCTACCTTTTTTAAGTTGTACAAAATTTGGAGTTGCGAGTTCAGAAGTATACGTTTATTTTCGTATCTCTCGCATAAGTTTCTCCACGCGATATCGAATCCCTCATTTGTAAGCGGACATTTTTTGACAATATCTTTTGCCTCACCTTATGTTTTATTGTTGAAATGGAAAAGTTTCTCAACAGGCGTTAGGCGCTTATTCAAGATATAAATGGTAGTGAACATGTCACGAAATGTTGGCCATGACAAGTAATCGCCCTTGACAACTTCAGTATCGCAAGGAGGCAGGCGGATACTGTGCTCAAATTCGGGCTTTTCTTCCGTTTTGGTATCAGCTTTTGTTAACGCCGCTTGGCGTGTAGCCATGTCTGACATGCAGCGTAAATAGATGGCGTATGCCTTGTTGTATTTTAATTTCAATGCTACTATGTCAGAAGCTTCCAACTTATTTGAGTTTAACAACTCATCTTGAGCCGTTCTCGTTTTCCTCCACATTGACTTCAAGTCCTCTTGTTGAAGGCCAAGAGTAAACTTGGTGTGGGCGGAATCATCTATTTCATTATAGTCAGCTTCGAATTCGCTGATCGTGTCAGCCAACCTAATGAAACTGTCCATATTTTCAATTCTGAGGAATTAGAATCAAAACAAACCTAGAAAAATAGCTTGAGATACGAGAAATGCTCAATCGTACAATATAATTCTTAAAAAAAGGTAAAGGCCGTATGTACCCCAGGAAAATCAAACAAACCAATTCAATAATTTTTTCAATAAATTAACGCAGAGTCTTTAAAATCTTATTAAATTTTATTTATTTATTACAGACTTGGCCGTATCGTCTGAATGATTTGTTTAAGCTCGACAATTTTTTTTTTTTTTTTTTTTTTTTTTTTAGCATCCAATATATTTTGCCAACTGTATACATAGAATGCATCTAACAATTTTTTGATTTTTAAAAGGAATTCATAATTAATAACACTTAATAAACTTGATGAACATGGATGGATTGCTCTCAGTAGTGCATCCATTTTTTGCTAATTTATCAATATAATTCAATAAACTTCTGGGCATGGACTTATTGCTATCAGCAGTTCATCCATTTTAAAAATTCATTACCGTTGAAGGTCTGTGATTGACTTTCTTTTCAGGCGTATGAAATTGGTTGGTCTTGCTGACAGGGCTACAATGAACGGGTTGGGGTGAGTTAGAAGTCTCGTGTTGTATGAAATAGCATACTTTTTGATTTCTTCAGCTATAGTTGGAACCTTTAGATCCCGGTGTATCTGGTTATTAGTCACATAATAGGGTGCGTTTACTATCATTCTAAGAGTTTTAGATTGGAATCTTTGGAGAATCTCTATGTTTGAGTTTGCTGCAGTTCCCCACAGCTGTATTCCATATGTCCAAATGGGTTTTATGATGGCTGAGTAGAGCAGGACTTTGTTATCAACAGATAATTGTGAATTTCGGTTCATAAGCCAATACAGATTTCTTAGCTTGATACCAAGGGCTTTTCTTTTGGTGAATATGTGGGTCCTCCAAGTTAGTTTTCTGTCGAGGTGCATACCAAGGTACTTTGGTTCGTCACTTTGTGGTATATTGATACCGTTGAGTTTAACGGGTGGACAAGTGTTACGTCTAGTAGTAAACGTCACTTGAACGGATTTTGATTCATTGGATTTAATTCTCCATTCTTTCAGCCAATTTGTAATTTTATTTAAACTTCCTTGGAGCTTGAGCGAAGCCACGTTAGGGTTAGGGTCCACGGCCAACACGGCAGTATCATCGGCAAACGTGCCTATGGTGACTCCTTCTGCTATTGGAAGGTCATACGTGTAAAGTAGATAAAGTATTGGGCCCATTACGCTGCCTTGCGGGACGCCTGCTAAGCACTCATAAAGGGCAGTCTGCTCTTCACCTTGTTTAACGAAGAAGTAACGATCTTTTAGATATGAGTGTATAAATAGGAAGTAGTTTACAGGGAGGGTGTGTTTTACTTTATAGAGAAGTCCTTCGTGCTATACGCGATCAAAGGCTTGTGAAATATCTAGAAAAGCAGCTGTGCAGTAGTTTTTCTTCTCAAAAGCGTCGTATATTTGCTCGGTGAGTCTGTGGACCTGCTCAATTGTTCCGTGCCCTCTTCTGAAGCCAAACTGGTGATTGGGTATAATTTTACGCTTTTCTATTATGGGTAAGAGTCTTTTAAGGAAGAGAATTTCCATTACTTTTGAGAGAATAGGCAGCAGACTAATAGGTCGGTAAGATGCAACTGTATCAGCTGGCTTTCCGGGTTTCAGAATCATTTTCATCTGCGAAACTTTCCATTGTGGGGGAATGAATTGAGTTGTTAGTGCTGCATTAAACAACTGTGTCAGGAATTTTATGCCTTCGTGGGGTAAATTTTTTAGAATAGTGCCGTTGATAAGGTCGTATCCCGGAGCTTTTTTTGGCTTGAGTTTTGCAATTATGGTTTTCACCTCCGACGATGAAAATTTTTTTATGGGTAGGTCCATTTGATATGGATGGCTTAAGGTAGTTTCCACTTCAGTAGTTATTCTTATTGGGGGTTCAATATCATGTGGAGTGAATACTTGTTTTAGGTGGCTCGCGAAAGCATATGCTTTTTCATCATCACTTTTTGCCCATTCGTTATTCTCCATTCGTATAGGTGCATTTGAGATAATTGGCCTCTTTAGCTTGCTGGCCGCTTTCCAAAGGGAGTAATCAGTTGAAGCTGTTGCATCAATATTACTAAGGTATTGTTGAATTTCTCTGTTGTGCTCCATACTGAGGATGGATTTAAGTTCGTTAGTTAATGCATTCAGCCGTTTCTTGTCATCGGGATGACGGGTTTGTTGCCACCTTTTCCGTGCGATACGCTTTTCTTTAAGCTTTTCTTTTACTTCGTCGGTAACCCCTATGGTTTTTTTTCTGCTGAGGGTGGGAGTTGAGCTCCAAGCGGCGTGTTGTATACACCTGTTAAAGTGTTCAACTGCTTCAGCCATATCTTTGTCGGATTTCAGGGATAGTTTTAAATCAATATTATGGGAGATAATGGATCGGAAGTACTCCCAATCGGTCTTCCGATTATAGAGGCTGCAATGAAAAGCTGTGGACGTGATATTTTTATCAATTGTTACCAGTATTGGGGAGTGGTCAGAAGACAATTCAAAGCACGACTCGCAAGTTATTTCTGAAGAAGATATTCCTTTTACCACACAGAAGTCGATCAAGTCGGGTAGTTTATTTCTATCTGAGGGCCAATATGTGGGTGTTCCAGTAGAGAATGGGGTTAGTTTGAGACGGCTAATAGCCTGATATAGTTGCCTTCCTTTAGGGGTGATAAGGCGGGAGCCCCAGAAGGTGTGTTTGGCGTTGTAATCACCACCAACTAAGAATCGATTTCCAAGAGTTTTGAAGAAATTTTCGTACTCTTCCGTAGTTATAGCGTGTCTGGGTGGGCTATAGATAGCTGAGAGCGTAAGTGGGCCGTTCGAATCTTCGACAGTAACGTTAGTGGCTTGAATAGCATTTGTGCGATACGATTTTGTATTACAATGCCTAATACTGCTCCTTATTAGGATACCTGATCCCGCATGAGCTTTGTTATCTGGGTGTTTTGTGTGATAAAACTTATATTTAGGGACTTCAAAGTAGCTTTTATCAGTGAAGTGGGTCTCAGATATGAGAAGAATGTCAATATTGTGGGTCTGGAGTAATGCCTTTACTTCAAGTAAATGCTTGGAAATGCCATTGGCATTCCAGATAATGATCTTTAAGGCGCCGGGGGTGAACAATTTTTAGTAGTGAGGGTGACAAGGAGTGTCATCATTGATGTGATTTGCTGCATGACTTGTTTCAGTAGAGCTATCATTTCTCGCATTTCACTATCATTTTGGGCTGGAGTAGATGTGTCCATGTTATTTGGGTTAACATTGCCAGATTTTGAGCTGGGTCGGGACCCCTCCAAGGCTTGAGCATACGATAAAGCGTTGCTGGTTGGGTTCACTTGGATTAAAGATGCACCTTGTTGTCTAGATTTCTCTTTTCTAAGTGAGGTAATAGTACTTGGGTGAGTATTATTCCTTAGGGGTGGGTATTTTGTGTTTTGTAAGCTTGAGCCGGGTTGGGGCCCTTCTAAGGCTTGAGCATACGATATAGTGCTGCTGGTTGAGTTGACTTGGCTTGAGGATGCACTTTGTTGGTTGGATTTCTCTTTTTCTTGGGAGATAACAGTACTTGGGTGAGTTTTTTTCCTCAATGATGGGTATTTCCTGTCTTGTAAACTTTTGTAGACCGCGCATCCTTTGTAGTTGGCTGGGTGATTACCTTCGCATAAGGCGCATTTCACATCATCAGATTTGGTTTTTCTGCTACATTCTGCAGACACGTGGCTACCGGCACATTTTATACATACCGGTTTTCGGCGGCAGTAAGATTTTGTGTGGCCATATTGCTGGCAGTTAGCACATTGGGGTATTTCACGCTTTGGGAGGGGGGGCTCGAATGCAATTTTTGAATGTAAGAGACTTTTAATTTCGTAAATCTCTTTATTGTTGGTATCGGGTTTGAGCTCAATTATGAACATAGATAGGGGCTTTTTGGTGATTCTGTGCTTCATGTTCCATATGTTAGTGACAGAGTGGCCAAAATTTTTTAGTGCGTCTACGATTTCTTTGGTATCAATAGAGGAGTGCATATTTTTTAGAACTACTTTAAATGAACGTTGTTGTTTTGACTTATATGTGAAGAACTCTGTGTTCTTTAGTTCTAATTGGGTCACGATAGCTTTGTAGACATCGAGGGATGATGCTTGGACTTTGACTTGTTCATTTCCTATTAGCTTTAGGTGAAACGAGTTTGGGGCAATTTCTTGTAATAAACTCATTAGTGGAGATATATTACTGACTTTGTCAACGAAAATTGGGGGGGGTTTCAGTTCTTTCTCTTTGGGCTGACTTGCTTCTTCGACTTCGAGGACGGCAAATTGATTTTCGGTATTTGGGGCATTAGCTTGGCTCCTACCAAGCCAATATTGTTCGAGTTTGGCCTGTTTTTTGGAATCTGTACTCTTACCTGGGCTTTCGCGTTGGCGTTTGGACGGTGGCACTTTCTGCCATTCGTTAGCCGCAGGAGTCGGGCTAGTGACTTGTTGGGTGGGTTTACCTTGTTGCTGGCTATAGAGCTTTTTCAATTCTTGTTGGAGGAACTCTATCTGCTTCTCAATACCTCCATCGCTTCCAGCAGGGATTGGGCATTGGGATGTGGGAGTTTTTGATAGCTCCGAGTTTTGTTGCTGTTGAATTTGTGCAGCACTCGGTTGGGGTTTGGTTGCTTGATTGGTTGGGGTCTGCTGAGATTGCAGGGGTCCTCCTCCCTTAGGAGGAGTGCGGTTAAGTGGCATTTATTATTATTATTATTATTATTTTTATTGTTATTATTATTATTACTATTATTATTATTATTATTAAAGTTATTATTATTATTACTATTATTATTATTATAATTATTTTAATTATTATGCTACTATTATTTTTTATTTATTATTTTTTTTTTTATTTATTGTTGTATATTTATTTATTTTTGTATAATATTTGGTTTTATTGACGTTCGTTTATTTTTTTGGTTATTTTTTAATTTTATTTCGTTTTAATTTTACCCGACTTGGCAACTCAGATTAAAGGGAAAGTCAGTGATGAAGGAAAATATTGCCTACTTTTAGGCGTGAGTAAGAAAGAAGATGCACTTGCCAAAATTGGCGCCAATTGTACATATATATTTGGTGATGTTTGTTTACTATTGTTTTTGTTTTTTTGTTTTTTGTTTTTTTTTTTTCTTTTACTTGCTTCACTTGCTTAGGTGTTTGAGGAGTCTCACATTAATTTTTCTGTTTACTTTTTCACACTATTGTTTTATGTTGTATTTTATTTCCAGGATGGAAATCACTTGTTTTGTTTTTACCCAGAGGGTGATTTTTTGTTTTTAACTCACTTAGATCTTTAGTTTTTATATTTTTTTAATATTTTTTGATAGCACACACTTATTTACCACTTTACGCGACCAGGGTTGCCAAACCAAAAATTTATACTATTTGATTAACTCGCCACCCACACGCTATCGGGGATATGTTTATATAGATATGTATACGTGTGTATATGTGTTGCCGCAATAACAAAAGAAAACACAAGTAAAGTGCGCGGTGTATCAAAGCGAGCGAATAAGTGAATATTTAAGTGGATATTTTGTGCGAATAAATGAAAATTTAACTAAAAAACTAAGTGACTCTATTTAATAAAACTAACTAGCCTTCGGTTGAATTGCTGTGCGTGTTTATCGCTAAAAAAGTGGAAAACTGAGACGAAACGAACAACCGAAAGGCTACGTGAATGTAATGTGAAAGTGAGGTTATGTTACCTAAGCAATTGCAATGTTAATTAGTTTGAAAAATTTTAAATAATGCACACACTAAACAAATTCACTTTTCGCACTTATGTTTTGACACTTTTTAAATATAAATATTTGTGGCAATTCGTTTAACAAAAATAGCAACACCAACAAACAAGTGGCAAGAAATATACGACTTACGTGCTTTGATGTGATCGGCAGAGTATGTTGTATGTATGTGTTATTGTTGTGGTAGCTTCCTTGCGGCAGTGGTTATTTGGCTGTGTGTGGCTGAGTGCATTTATCCAACGTTGAAAGTTAGTAAAATTAAATATTTGTGCTGAGATGTTTAAATCTTCGATGTTTTTTGTTGTTGTTGTGGACTGTATTGGCTGTATCCGTTTCTACGGTGAGATGGACCATGACCAAAGTCGGATGCGGTGGTTCTTAAGAGCGGCCGTGGCTCGGACGCACCGCAGTCGATTTGTGATTTAGTAGAAAAGAAAATAAAAGAACGAGAATTTCGTTATAATATGGCCGTATATTTTCCTGTGAAAAATATAATAGTACACAAGAGTTTTTACCTTAAATAATTTGGCTGCGCTAGAAATTATTGGGGTGGTCGTGACGTGTGTTGTCTTCGATGATCGCCGAAAAAGTAGACGGTTGTCCAGTCGCGGACAACCGTTGAACCCCGAATTTCAGCCTCCGGTTTTAAGGGGTGTGAACCGACACATGCACACCCACATGCATGTATATGTTTGCTGATAAACATGAATATGCGTGCATGTACATACATGTGGGCGGCTTGGTGTTGGGGTTTTGTATAAAACAAAAAGTGACATTAGGGTGGCGCAGTTTTTAAGACTTTATGCATCGGGCCTAAACAATACGGCATCACATGTTTCCGCAAGAAATATATCAAGTGACATATAATTTTTGAAGGAAAAAGAAAGCAAAACCACAAAACACTTCCCATAAGCTGAAAGCGGAAAGTTAATATTTTGTTGCAATGAAAATTTATTGGCAAAAGGCGTTTATTTCGTTTATTTACATCTCGTTTGCTCTTCTTCTCGCTTGCTTCACTATTCACCAAGGATAGCTAAATTTTTCTTGAGTAGTTACTTGTGATTTGAGTTCCATGCTCTAAATTAAAAATAATAGTGATTACTGGGACCGAAAGATATAGTTAGATACCTATCCTACGACGAGTTTTAGCAGTTGTCAGTTAACATAAAACAAACTAGATTTATTTTGTTGTTGGTTTTCACTGTGTGTTCATTTTACATATTTTTGTAAGCTTTATGAGCTCAAGACTAGTTCATAACAATTCTTAGTCAATTATTATGACTGTGTGTAACCTGAGGTTACAGCATAACTAACTTCTGAGCTTGGCTCAGCGAATAAAGGCCTAACGAACTAACGCCTAAAAAAAAAAATGAAATATTGCCTAAATATTTCATATAGGAATTAGGCGGTTGTTCATAATAAAAGAATATCTAACATTTTAGGCACTTCTTCATTAAAATTGTTAGGTTATTCTTCATAATGAGAGAAAGCCTAACAAACAAAAATGAAGAAACGCCTAATTAGGTATTTATTCATTTTTTATTGTTAGGAATTCTTTCATTAACGTTAGGCGCTTTTTCATTTTGCTCTAAGTGTGATTTCTATTGCTATTATGCGTTTTTGAGTGATATGAATGCGCTAATAGGGGTGTCAAAATACGCGTTTTGATCCTGGTATGAATGATCCGAAGTCGAAATTTAATTTTTTTGTTTTAGTGAAAAGTTATTAACAAAAAACCGAAAATTGACTTAGGTCAGACCCCCCATTCGGGGCGTGATCCATGGTGTTTTTGTGCAGAACATGAAATAAAAAATCGCGCGATATAATAATCATTAGTTTCAGGTGATAATAAAAATTTAAAAAAAAAAATTAAATGGATCCCGCCCATAGAGTGGGAACGGTGGCAACATGCAACCACCCGGAGTTGGAATGGCGTAGCCCAGGGTTATTTTTTGAAGCCCGGCCGAAGGCCGCCAATGCGAAAAGGTGTTCTGCACATAAAAAACATGGATCGGAAGTTATTGTTTAATTGTGAAATAAGTCCCAAATATTGGGACTTGTATCATTTTCTTCTAAGAATTTTATTTCGGGTTGTTAGGCCTTCTTTCATTGGGCGTTTTTTCATAATGAAAGAAACCCTAACAATTAAGACTTTCTTTCATTTTTAAAATTAGGCTTTCCTTCATTTTTAAAGTTAGACGTTCTTTCACTTTCTTGTTCGGCGTTCTTTTTTAGGCATTCTTTCATTTCGAAAAATTAGGCGTTAGTTCGTTAGGCCTTTATTCGCTGAGCCTCTGAGCTTGCATAAAAAACCATAAGTAAGCGAGTTCGATTCGTCGCTAGATCTTTTGAAATAGCAAAACTATACGAACTAGTCTGGCGAGAAACCGTGGCTGTTTTTGAAACAGTGCTATAACTAAAGCCTGCATATATTTGTTGATTTTCAGATTTTCCTTAAAATTAAAAATAATAAAAATTGACTAAGAATTATTATCAACTGGTTTTGAGCTCGTAAAACTTACAAAAATAAATGAAATAAATTGGAACTTTAACACGGTTGTTAAATTTTAGCAAAGATGCAATATAATCTTGACATATATAAAATAAGAAACGTATATTCATTTTAATTTAGGTGACTTCGTTATCGATAAATTGTGCCCTCCGAACAAGTATCCAAAGCATTTTCAAGAGGAAGTCGAACATTTCGTTAGTGGGTCTACTTCAGAACAACCACCTTTAAATACCCAAACTATTCCATACGCTTCCAATAACTTGCCAAACCGGGATATATCATATATGGAACCACCAACTACAAGTTCAAGTGCGGACAGAGTACCAAGTGTAAAAAACCAAAATAGTATATTACATTTGCAAAATTCGTCGAGTGTCATTTCGATATATAATGCTTCCTTTGAAAATTGCATGTGGCCAAATGCATTGCAGGTAAATTATTTTATTACACATAACTGCATTACAAAATTTTAAAAATTTTTGTTTTGCTAATTATATTTTCCTGGTTCGGTACGAGCTTGAGACCTACTAATAATTTTTTCTGCAGCAAAAAATTATTGTTGTTTTGGGATTTTTTAATAACACAAGTTTACAAATTCAGGTCAACTTTTGAATCTGAGCAGATAAGAGCGATTCTTAACTATATTTGATATGCTCAATTCGAATCTGCATTCAGTTTTTCAAGCTTGATTCTAGTTTCCGAGGTCTCGCATGATAGCACCATTGTGCTGTTATAGCAGCTTTTAAATCATGGCACTGCTTGATAGGTAAGTAAAAATGGAAGAATGTTCATAAAAGCATGAAGATATAACTACGCCGCTCTAAAATAAGTAAATTTATACAGTCCACTAGAATTTAAGATAATATACATACATACTTACAAAACAAATAGGATAAGGTACCTAAACCTATCAAACACATACACACACATGTGTACACACATTACGGGTATAAATGCAAAAAAATTAGCAAAATTTAACTATCCTGATGTATCATCAGTATCCAAGCCAGTTCCACGTACTGCTAATGATCCATTGCCAGTTTAGCGAAGTATAAGTGCAAACGTCCTGGAAACTTTAACTCCATCACCCCCGAGCAGTGAAAGCGACTTTGTCATGGAAGGGCCACATTTAATTTCGCAAGATGAACTAAGCGATTTGATTCGAGACTTGAGTTTGTCCAAACAAAAAGCAGAGTTGCTATCATCACGGCTGCAGCAATGGAAAAATCTAGACTCTCGAACACAAGTTACTGTATACAGAAACAGAAATGAGGCACTTCGACCGTTCTTCTAAAAAGAAGACAACATAAGTTGCTGTAACGATATTAATGGTTTATTTAATGAAATGAATGCACCCTACGATCGAAACGAATGGCGTTTATTTATTTATTTATTAATTTGTTTTAAGTCGACACAAGCAAAGAGGTCGACTAAGGACAGATACCATTAAAATTGCACATAACTTAAAAACTAACAATATGAATTAAAGTATTACATGAGATGTTTGGAGAGGCAGTGTCTCCCATCCACCCACACATACGGTCGATTATTCACGGAATGTTGTCATCAGAGCTAGTTGGTTATTAACTGGAAAGATTAGAGTGGCCGTGATTGCTGTCCATCTTATAAAACGATCGGTTCATCCATAAGGATGGTCTTGAAAATCATTGACTGTTCCATCCTCACCGGGTGGTTGAAGAGGCCGAGTCTCCAATCCACCCTGACATACGGTCGAGTAATAATTTGTTTAAGTGTGTTCGTTAATATTGTGTGAGAAGCTGGTGGAATGGACGCGATTCCACGCAGCGTTCGGGGCAACAACGGAATATTTATCATTTAATATTGTGCCTTGAAATCTTGAATTATCCATAGGATGGTTTAAGAGGTCGAGTCTCCAATCCACCCTGACATACGGTCGAATATTTATTTATGTAAAGTCGAGTACCAGAGCGATATGAGATTTGCTGGCGGAATGGACGTGACTCCACGCAGCGTTCAGAGCAACGACGGGTGAAGGTCTTACATGATATTAGTCAGCGTTAAGCAGGAATGCAAGTATTAAATTTTGAAGTGAGGCAAAAGAACATTCGAAACTAATGCAGCTATATAACTCGTTGTAAAATTAACACCAAAGGTTTAGAGGGTGGTTTTTTGAAAAGTTTTGTCGACAAAGGAGTAATTGAAAAGGCACATAGTGCCTGGACGCCCTAGCGGGTACAGCAAAACTCAGTCGACTAACAAGATCAGATGGATCGATTTCACCAACAATCAGCTTATGGAGGAACATTACACCTAGTATAACCCTACGATTTTCCAGAGAAGGTAAATTTAAGAGGAGAAGCCTACTTCTATAAGGGGGTAGGTGAGTAGTTGGATTCCAGTTAAGACCCCGCAAAGCAAAAATCAAGAATTGTTTTTGTACTGACTCAATCCGCTGTGTATGAACTTGATACAAGGGACACCAGACACACGAGCAGTACTCAAGTATTGGAAGAACCAGCGATGTGTAAAGAACTTTCGTGAGGGACGGGTCGTCAAATTCTTTAGCCCATCGTTTAACAAAACCAAGCACACCCATGGCTTTGTTAGCAATAGATGAAATATGCATATTAAAACTTAATTTAGGGTCAAAAATAACACCTAAATCAGTTACAACAGATATGCGTTCCAAAAGAGAGTCGTTTAGTACGTAGGAGATCAAAACCGGCTTTACTCGATGAAAAGTCATTAGCTTACATTTCGAGCTATTCAATATTAATAAATTTACTGCACACCAGCAGCGAAATGACTCCAAAACTGCCTGAAAGAGATCTCCACGGGAAGGTACAGTAGGCGAATAGGTGAAACAAAGTTTCACATCATCCGCATACATAAGAGTTCGAGAATGAGAGATGATTTGGGGTAAGTCATTAATGAACAGGGTAAAGAGTAAGGGGCCAAGATGACTACCCTGGGGGACACCGGAAGTTACGTCAATGGTCTTAGACAAAGTATTTTTAAACAACACCTGTTGAGTCCTGTTTGTAAGATAATTTGCAAGCCATAATAATTGATTTGGAGAACCCAGTAAATCGAGTTTATGGATTAAAAGCTCATGGTTGACAGAGTCGAAAGCTTTGCTGAAATCGGTATAGACCACATCCGTTTGGTTACCTTTCAAGAAACCGTCCATAACAAAGGAGGAGAACTCAAGCAAGTTAGTTGAGGTAGATCGTCGAGGTACAAAACCATGCTGATACGGTGATAATAAACACCTACACCGGTATTGCAGCTGGCGAGTTATTATGTGTTCAAAAGTTTTAGGAATAGCTGAGAGCTTAGCTATGCCCCTATAATTCTCAATATTTGACCTGCTACCTTTTTTATGTAAAGGTATAATAAAAGATTGCTTCCAGATTGTAGGGAACGCAGCAGATTCAAGAGATAGTTTAAAAAGTTTAAAAATTGGGTCAGATAAATGTATAGCACAGTAGCTTAACACGCAACTGGGAACACCATCCGGACCAGGGGAAAATAAAGGTTTCAGTGCAAGAAGACTTTGTAGAACAGAATGTTTATCCAAAACAGGCATGTGAATGCTATTAGAGCTATTTAAATTGTAAGGGTAGGGACTGGACTGGAACTTATTAGATGTGTAGGTCGACATAAAGAATTCTGCAAATAATTCAGAAATATCCTGATCCGAACTAGCACTCTTGGATCCAAAGGCGAAGGAAGATGGAAATCCGGTAGTTTTCCTTTTCGAATTGACAAAATTGTAGAACTTTTTCGGGTTGGTAAAGAATTGGGTTTTACAGCCGACTAAATAACTTTTGTAGCATTGTTGGTTGAGCAACTGAAGGTTGGAGCGCGCCACCAAATATTTAGAATACTCAGCAGGTGCACCTGTTCTTTGAAAACGCTTGTAAAACTTAGACTTAATATTGCTGAGTCTCACCAGCTGTTTAGACCACCAGGGCGGCTTTGCCATACCAACACTAATGAAGCGAAAAGGGACACAGCTGTCGAAGAAACCATTTAGGGAACTGTAGAAAACTGAGGTTGCCGACTCAATGTCATTACAAGCATAGAGCTCCGTCCAGTCATGGGTGGCAAGCAACTCGTTGAGCATGACGAAGTTTGCTTTATAGAACCATCGCGTGCGTGATCGCTGTCTACCTTCGGTAGTAATACACTCTAAACTTTTTTGTTGAATTTTACAGCGATGATATCAGTAAATTTTTGTTGACTCTCTCACTGTTGCTTGAAATTGCAATAATTTCTGTTTATTTTCTGCTTTAAGTCGCAAAAGGAATAAATTTAAACACAAATTACAGCAAACTTTCATTTCACAGCTGAAAATGAACATAAAATTGCGCAAACTTTTTTTTGCGCACAAAAAATACGAAATAAACAAACCCTTTGTTGCGTGAAGCTGAAGCGCACAGTCAAATATGCGTAATTCCTCTCAGCAAGCGCTTGTTGATTAGCGCTCTCTTTTCTCATTTCAGTTGAAATAAGAATTTCAGTTGAAAGTGTTGCGGTAGCGTGGCGCAAAAGAAAGAAAGTATTATAATAAATAAATATAGTAAAATAAATAATTATAAATAAAATATTGTTAGTGATAAGAAAAATGTTTAAGTGCAATATATGTAAAAGTGAATTTTCTAGCCTTACCTATGTATGTATAGTCCTTTATTTCAATGTATGAATACATGTATTTTCTTATTTTTAACATGAAATTAAATACTTTTGTTAATTTACTATATTTTCTGTTGTTTTAATAAAAATAATAAAATAGTTTTCATCCTTTATATATATATATATATATATATAGTCCTTCATTTTAATGTATGAATACATGTATTTTCTTATTGTTAACATGAAATTAAATACTTTTGTTAATTTACTATATTTTCTGTTGTTTTAATAAAAAAATAAAATAATTTTCATCCTTTATAACCTTCAAATTCCAGCAATAATTTAATTCTTTTCACAAATTTCGCTATTTTTTTTTGAAGTATGTGTACCTACATATAAGTAAAAGAAGTTATTCTTGCTGGAATTTGCAATTTTAATGGTGGCCCATTTTGACTGTGAGCTACTGTATATTTTCAAATTAAACATTTTTGGCTTTAAACATAAAAATAAGTGAGAGAGAGCGCGTAGAAAGCGCTGCAAATTTAAGCAGCTGTGTGTGTATGGAATTACACATTTTTCGCTTTAATCAATCAACAAAAAAATGCGTATATTAACATGCGTGAATTTAGACATAAACAGTCGGTAAAGTGTTGCCTACCATTATCGCTGTAAAATTCAACAAAAAAGTTTAGAGTGTACGCCCCCTGGGTTGCCTAGTGTCCAAAGCAATCTCAAGTGTAGGGTGAAGGGTATCTACAGGAACAGATAACGGAGTAATGCGATTAAGAGCGACCCCTACAGAGTCGTCCACGAACACCAAGTTAAGTATTTTATTTTTACAATTTTGTACGTTGTTAATTTGTACAAGAGACGTGTCAGAAAGATCAATGAGAAAATCATGCTGTGTGGTAGGGGTTAAAATGTTTGAGTCACTTGAGCCGACCCAACTCACTACGGGTAAATTAAAATCACCAAGAACTAAAAGGCGATCTTCGTCCCGTAACTGAGAATACAGACTTCAAATAACGGAGTTATGACGATTATAAACAAGTAAATTCGACTGAGGCGGTATGTACGAGCAGGAGATAAATACGCAGGAACCAGGCAATGAAAGTTTCACAGCGATAACTTCAATATCAGACACATTGGCCAAGCTGACCAGCTCAGATGGAAGACGAGAGTCAACAGCTATGAGGACGCCACCTGCCCTAGTTTCACGATTGCGCCGATAAACGACGTAATTGCTGCAGAAAATTTCAGAATTAAAGTTATCTGTCTTTAACAAGGTCTCAGTAAAAGCTATTGCATGGGCAGTAAAAGTCAAGCTATTAAGAAAAAGGTGATTCAATTTGGAGCGTAGGCCACGGACATTTTGGTAGTGGATAACTAAAGTTGACAACGTAGTTAAGCTATTCAGTTTTTTGAAGCGGAGCCAGTTCCTGTTTTGGGCTTACTCGTGTACAAATGTACAATAGAGTGTTCCGGCCAAAACTTAGGGTCAAGTACCCTATCGAAGAATGAGTCCGGCACTGAGACCCTTAAAGATGAAATGTCTCTTTCATACTTGAAATTGAATTTATAAACGCTAATGTTGCTAGTAGGGGCGACACCAAGTTTGGAGCAAACATATGTCTTAATATCTGCCTGAGTCAACGACGCATGCAGCCTAGAAACAAAAATGGCCCTTCGCGGTGGAACACCACTGACCACCCTGATAACATCAGTTTGCGGGGTCACTGTGTGCGAACACTCAGAAGAAGAGTCAAGATTTACGGCAGTATTCGAAACTTCAGGGTTGTTTTTATTCTTTTTAGACCTATCAGAACCGCGCCAATTGTTAAAGGGCACGGTTTGCCACTCACCACCAACGGTAGAAGCGGATTGGGAATCGGACACAGTGTTATTGCCACCCGCAATAACAGCGGATTGAGTGCCCGGTATAAGGTTGTCGCCTGAGCGAATGCAATCGGATTGTGATTGCACGAGCGAAGGTAAGATAGGTGTAACAGCACCATCAGTAGAGTTAAGAGGAGGAAGGGCAGTACGGAGGGAACCCGAACCGCTAAGTAGCGGCGAAAAAGAAAAAAGATCCGTTTCGGTAGAGGAACAATTTTTGTTAGAAGGTGAAGCACCGGAACTAACAACAGCAGCTTTTAGCGAATTTATTTCCACAGTCAATTTATCAATTTTCTTATTATTGATTTTGGCACTGTTTTTGTTCTTCACTTTAACCTTATCATTTACATAAAAAGACCTGTACCCTTCTATACCGCTTCCAGAGACATTGGACATAGTACACAAAACACTACGTGATAAAACCAAAGATACGGTCAGAACAGCACAGATTACGAACACACTAAGAACAACTTTACAGCAAAATTACTTCATGTTCAACAATAAGATATACAGACAAACAAACGGACTGGGAATGGGGAACCCAACATCATCCATTCTCATGGAAGCATTCATGCAGAATTTGGAAACAAAATACATGCAGGAACTAAAAACTGAACTAGGAGTGACATTTTACGCAAGGTACGTCGACGACATTATCTGTATATTGGAACATAGCGTTCAGAACATCAAACAACTTAGGGCGAAAACTAAGAACCAATACTAACTCGGAAGAGCCATTCAGCGAACATGGAATATATAAGCTTACCTGCGAATGCCAGCACAGCTACATAGGACAAACCGGACGGAAAATAAGTACACGTTTCCGAGAGCACATAAGGGACTACAACAGGAAAACACGAAAACCCACTATCACACCAGAGTCGAACTTCGCAAATCACATGTTCGAAAACAAATGCACCCCCGCCAACATCAAAAATACAGCCAGAACACTGCACATAGAAAGAAAGGGGCGACGCCTAAATGTGCTCGAAAACATGGAAATATACAAACTTAAGACATTTGACGGGAGGGTAATAAACGAACAAACTAACACCATTTCTGACGCAATATTTGAACCCCTGAAACTAATATACAGCAAACCAGACAACACCGCAGGTACTATAAAAAAACGACCAACAATAAACAAACAGACACACAAAACGAATCAGAAGACAAAAATAACCGACTTCTACATTACTAACGAGCGTCGAAACTAACCTGACCTAACACACACAAACTAATTACCTGACCTAACATATACAACTAATGAACGATCGTCAGAAACAACCCTCATTGCAGGTACCCATTCGGGTACGGTCGTGGGACACGACCCATGTACACGCAGACTAACACTACCTGATACAGTGTCCAGACTATAAATACATGACAACGGATAGACAAAAATCAGAACGAAATAAAGCATTGAAGATGTCGCATCGACGAAACCGGTTTGCTACAAAACCAAAATTGACAAGGGACGACGGAAATTCGTTCCAATATGAATCTTATCATTTACCTTTTCTTTTCCTTTGCACTGGGTTTATTCCCTTCAGATTCAATAATGATTTTTTTAAGATCATCAATTTGAGAAGTTAAATCCTTGAACCTAATCTCAAAAGTAGTCATGATAGTCTCGAGGCCTAGCTTTTGGGTGGAAATGACAGAGTCTAACACCTTCGAAATTTTTTCGGGTCCCTTGACACAGTCAGGGCAGAAATACCGAAAATGGGTGTTTATTCTTAATAACTTCACATCGTATTCCGCAATAGGGCCCTCACAACAGGTTCGATGGTAAAGCCTCTTGCAAAAACCACTACAAGGCACTATAAGAAGCTCAGATCTTCCGAAACATTTATCACATTTCCCACAGAACTCATCCATGATAAAGAGCGTATGTGAATAGTAGGTACACAATAAAAAGGAAAGTGTTATAGTGGAACTCAGCACACTAAGCTAACGATTGCACAGTCGGCCAGCAGTGAACACAGGCAGAATGAGCGCGCAAAGCAGTAAAAGGTGTTATACTGGAACTCTGCACACTAAGCTAACGATTGCACAGTCGGCCAGCAGTGAGCAGGCAGAATGAGCGCGCAGAGCAGTAAACCAAAAAAGTGATTTGCAAATAGCAACACACAAACAGATATATGTATGTATATAGGCACACTCAGAAATTTAATAGAGGTTTCAGCACTATTTATTAAGCATTGCACAATTTTACACTGTTTTCCTATGTAGGACCAACAAGTCTAGCACAGGCAGTCACTGTTGAATGCAATTAGAATAATATTAAGGCCAAATAAAGGCAAAAATCGAAATGAAAAAAACGAAATAAAAGAACACGTCCGCACTCGATGATAGCTGTTGTATTTTCATTGATGGTTCCAAATACAGCCTACACTCTAAACTTTTTTGTTGAATTTTACAGCGATGATATCAGTAAATTTTTGTTGACTCTCTCACTGTTGCTTGAAATTGCAATAATTTCTGTTTATTTTCTGCTTTAAGTCGCAAAAGGAATAAATTTAAACACAAATTACAGCAAACTTTCATTTCACAGCTGAAAATGAACATAAAATTGCGCAAACTTTTTTTTGCGCACAAAAAATACGAAATAAACAAACCCTTTGTTGCGTGAAGCTGAAGCGCACAGTCAAATATGCGTAATTCCTCTCAGCAAGCGCTTGTTGATTAGCGCTCTCTTTTCTCATTTCAGTTGAAATAAGAATTTCAGTTGAAAGTGTTGCGGTAGCGTGGCGCAAAAGAAAGAAAGTATTATAATAAATAAATATAGTAAAATAAATAATTATAAATAAAATATTGTTAGTGATAAGAAAAATGTTTAAGTGCAATATATGTAAAAGTGAATTTTCTAGCCTTACCTATGTATGTATAGTCCTTTATTTCAATGTATGAATACATGTATTTTCTTATTTTTAACATGAAATTAAATACTTTTGTTAATTTACTATATTTTCTGTTGTTTTAATAAAAATAATAAAATAGTTTTCATCCTTTATATATATATATATATATATATAGTCCTTCATTTTAATGTATGAATACATGTATTTTCTTATTGTTAACATGAAATTAAATACTTTTGTTAATTTACTATATTTTCTGTTGTTTTAATAAAAAAATAAAATAATTTTCATCCTTTATAACCTTCAAATTCCAGCAATAATTTAATTCTTTTCACAAATTTCGCTATTTTTTTTTGAAGTATGTGTACCTACATATAAGTAAAAGAAGTTATTCTTGCTGGAATTTGCAATTTTAATGGTGGCCCATTTTGACTGTGAGCTACTGTATATTTTCAAATTAAACATTTTTGGCTTTAAACATAAAAATAAGTGAGAGAGAGCGCGTAGAAAGCGCTGCAAATTTAAGCAGCTGTGTGTGTATGGAATTACACATTTTTCGCTTTAATCAATCAACAAAAAAATGCGTATATTAACATGCGTGAATTTAGACATAAACAGTCGGTAAAGTGTTGCCTACCATTATCGCTGTAAAATTCAACAAAAAAGTTTAGAGTGTAACTCAATATGAGCCTGGACAGCAAAACGTCTCCGCTGAACCACTTGTAAATCCACAAGACATTTTCCTTCCACCTCTTCACATTAAACTTGGCCTTATAAAGAACTTCGTCAAAGCATTAAACCGTGAAGGACCGGCTTTTCAGTACTTAGTCAAGCTGTTTCCTAAATTGTCATATGCAAAAATTAAAGAAGGAATATTTGTGGGTCCTGATATTAGAAAACTAATGGCTGATAAAGAATTTACAAAATGTTTAACGCCCGATGAAGCAGCCGCGTGGGCATCTTTTCAAAATATCGTTCACCACTTTCTTGGTAATCACAAATCCCCTAATTTTGAGGAAATTATTGGCGATATGTTGGAAAATTATCGAAAGATTGGAGATCGCATGTCGCTAAAGATGCATTTTCTGCATTCCCATCTCGATTTCTTTCCCGAAAACTTGGGTGATACGAGCGACGAACAGGGAGAGCGGTTAAATCAAGATCTAGCCAAAATTGAAAGACGATACCAATTATTTTGGGATGAAGGCATGATGAGCGACTATTGTTGGACTCTAATACGCGAAACAGATACTAAACAATACTAAAGGCAAAGTTCCGCCAATCTTCATTTCTGATTTTTTACTTTTAAGTTAATAAAATGAATATTATTTGACAAAAATCTTAAAAAATTAATTTGAATTTTGTTGAAAGTTACAAAAAAAATCCCCAAAAATAGAGTTTTTGCCTAATATTTTACTGAAAGTGTTTGCTATTAAACACACTAATTTTAGGAAAAAAAAAATTACCCTGATTTTCACAACTTCGTACAAAAAAACCATTTTCTAAATCAAAATTTTTTCAAAACTAGTAAAAATTCGACCAAATTTCGACTTTGGCCAGCTATTGCTCAGCGATTGTTTTGACCTATCCCTACATATTATACGTCGGTAGAAGCGTATTTTAATTTCCTTTCGAACAAGCTATTGCTTCCTATTGTTCGTCGCTTTTGTAAAATTGGCGAAACGATTTTTTGAATGAAGTGATACCTAAAAAAACACAAAATTACCGATATCTCGAAATCTTAAATCAATCTTAAAAAACGAAATGCAGATTCGGATTCAGCGTCATAAATTGACTTAAAAACCACTTTTAGTTGCCCAAATCCAAAACCATGTATACTTGTGTAATTTTTTCTATTAATTAAGCTGTGTGCCAATCGGTAACATTTTACTCAGAGGAAAAATGAGGTGAACAAATTTTCTATGGTGTACAAATATTTTCCATTTTGCTATGCCAAACGAAATGGGAAATTTTGACAGTTGTAAATTTTGACATCTGGGAAAAGCATATGCGAAAGCAAATATTCTGTGAATGAAATGCAAATTTAGGTATTTTTTCTACCCTTACATTTGATATTTTTTGCGTTAAAATATATTTTACCGTTTAATAACGTATTGGAATATAAATTCAATTGAAACAATATGAGTGACAATACCGAATGCATATATGTGTACACATTCACAGTTGTCAAAAATTGAGACATTCGTATTCACCACAATAAATGTCAGAAATTTTTCCCGGACTGTCAAAATTTGCTATTTTCAGCCTTATTAAAAGTTTTTTTGTTGAATTGAACAAATTTCTCTGATGAGTGAAGTTAGCACCTTCCGAAATGGATCTATAAGAAAAGCAATGGCGGTTGTCTCCAAACTTTTCCAGTTCAATTCAACAAAAAAAAACTTTTAATAATTAATAAAAAAAATTATTAAAAAAAACCCAAAGCAACAATAATTTTTCGCTGCAGAAAAAATTATTAGTAAGTCTAAAGCTCGTACCGAACCAGGATACTTCAAATCTAAAGGACGTAAACACCAGCAAATTGTTGGTGTAAAATCTCAATAATTATATTATTTACAGAGTGACGAGAAAATATATAGTAAATGTTTCAGTACTTTACATACATTTCTTGAAAAGTTTTTTTTAGGTAATGATCAAATTTTTATGTTAAAACCTTACCTTTGGTCCGATGTTTTTAGGTCTGCAAAGAAGAAGAGATAGACCCACCAATAAGTATACAGATATGATCAGGGCGATGAGCTGAGTCAATTAAGCTGTGCCCGTCTGTCCGTCCGTACGTCTGTCTGTTTGAACGAAAACTAGTCCCTCAGTTTTAGAAACATCTCGATAAAATTTGGCATGGGGCCACAATTTTTTAAAGCAATAATGATTTGTCAGAATCAGTAAAAGCGCACCAATACAACGCAGAGCTCCGATGCAATCGATTGTTCCGATAAACAGGTTTAGGCCTATAACTCTTACAATTAAACAGCTTTGAACGCACTCTTGGTACATATTTTTTCAGCAAAATCAGACTAGCACAAAATATAATCGATACCTTCGTCTATAAATTTCGGAATTAAAAAGCTAGGAATGTCAAATTTTCCGATAAATCTGTTTTCCAAGCAAAAAGCTAGGAACATAAAATTTTGCTAGTTTGGTACTTATTATATATTTAATATGTGCAGTCAAAATCAGCCAGATCAGACCTACATAACATATAATCGATTGTTTCGATTATGCTGTTCGGCATGGTTGAAGCCCCGCAGTTCTTGCCACCTTCCATAAAAAACATACATATTTTCATGCCTAGAGTGGAGAGTAATACATATAGGTTGGAGATGAAGCAACTAGGAAGAGAAGAACAGTAAACGCGGGAAGACTGTCCATTTCAGGTTGAGTCATCCCACCCCTCTGGTTCATGAGTAATGAACAACCTTGAACTCCACTTTGACTGCGTTTACCGAGTGGAGTTCCCTTGTCCTGTCATTTGCCTGTCTGTCTGTAATTTGTCGGTCATAATACATCATCTCTCCGTCTTACCCACACTAACAGTAAAGGTGACTAGTGCGCCTGCATTATTATCCTATAGTCAGTTTTTTGGGAAAAATCAAGGATGCATCGTAACGATAATATTATCGCTTATCGAAAAAAACCAATCGTTTCTGTTGCAACGATCCAGTTTTTTAACGTTTAAGCAATTATCACAATAATTTATTTTCGCTGACAGCGATAATGGAATTATCAAAATAAAAATATTTCGGTGATTAACGAAAAGAAATTATCGAAATAATTTCATTTCGGTAATTAACGTAAACGAAACGTTGATGATAACGTTTAAACTCTACACTTTTGGTTTTTATGCTGCTGGCAATGCCGTCAATAACAATCGCCTCATTGACGTACACACAAACTTGACATACGAAATAAAAATAAACAAAACTTTTTTGGAATGAGTGAGTTTGGTTAATTTTTCTTTAAATACTAACTATTTAAGATATAAAAATTAAAATATATTCTATTTAAGTGCTGTATATAATATACATAATAAATTAATAATGCTATATTTCGGCAAGTTGAGCTGATTAAAGGACAGCCATCACCTTTCGCAAATGTAAGTATGTATGTATGTGCTCGTGGAGGCATTGTCAGTTCAGTTTAATTGAGGTATTTTTGTTGATTTATTTCGTTGCAACGTTATCATTTCCATTTCGATAATTTAGTTTTGTGAATTATCGAAACGAAACTGTTTTGATACTTTAAACTCTCTGACAACTATAGATGCACCGCTCTTGTGGTCGTACACGTGAACAACGTAATCCACCGCTTTTCTCTTCGGCGCCCGATAGCTACATGAAAGGGGCCACAATAGTCAACGCCGCTGTACGTAAATGGTCGCACGTAGGGTGTTAGGCGATCCATTGGCAACTGACCCATCAGTGGCACGGCTGGTTTCGCGCTGTTGTGTATACATACTGGGCAATCCTTTTTACGAGCTTTAGAACTTTACGAATCGCCGGAATCCAATAGCGCTGGCGGATTTCATTCATTGTTAAATTTTCGTTTTGATGGTGTCGTTTTCGATGATGATCAGCTACTATAGATAAATATATTTTTCGGCAGGCTAATGTATGTGTGTAAATATTTTTCGCAAATGTGTAAAATTGTATTCAAATGTTAGTAATATTTGCAAATGTATGGATATTTACGCAATATGTGAATGGTTTCACCAATTTTTGTCATTTATTAAAATTTTCAGCAAACTGTAGATATTTGCGCAATGTGAATATTCGCGCCGATTTGACTTTTGCACGAAGATTGTGGCGAATTGTATAAAAATGTACTTCGGTTATAGCTGCACTTTACTCAACTACTATTGCAGCTTCGTAGATTTTATGTTACCTTTCTTTATGAACTGAAGATTATAAGGCTCAAACCATGTGCAATGTAAAAGTCCAATTGTGATATCTTTTTCTGGTTGATTGAAGATTATTAAATGGCTGCCTTCAGCAAAACGGCAATACGGACGGCAAATATCAAATGGCTGCCTTCGGCAAAACGGCAATACGAACGGCAAATATTTAATGGCTGACTTCGGCAAAACGGCAATACGAAAAGCAAATATTATAATTTGAGGACAAGTTTTTAGACTGTTGTTAGGCGGCGGCTTGATTCCAACTTAAGTAATGCAAAATACTGTTTATATTCCCTTGTGGGATACTATTATTTATTGATTAGCATTAACTGTGTTACAAATTGAACAAACATTTAAACATAGGCAAATTACAAGGCAAAAACACTACGCCAAATTAACAACTGGGCTTTGAATAACGGCCTGTCGCTAAACCCAAAGAAGTCTCAAGTTCTTGTTATAGCTAGAAGGCCGATAGACACGACAGATTTTCCTGAAATCATGATCGGGGGCGTTAGCATAAATTATGTGGATACAGCTAAAAATCTGGGAATAGTTTTCAACGAAGTGTTAACGAGGGATAATCACATAAATATAGTTGTAGGTAAACTTTATGGTATGCTTCGCGCTCTTTGGTGTTCACAGTACTTTACTCCTCACCATATTCGACTTTTGCTCGTCAAAACATATCTTATGCCCTCTCTATTGTATGGTTGTGAAATGTTTGCCAATTGTGGTTCAGCACAAACTTAATGTGCTCTTTAATAACATTACACGTTATGTTTTCGGAGTCAAGGCTAGGAGCCCCGATTCTCATTACGCAATCTCTATTTACTCTATGCTATTGGATAAGCGCTTACAGTTCAGTTCTCTTTTACTTTTGCATAGGATTTACTATACAAAGGAGCGGAAATACCTCTACCAAAGCATAGCTGCCACGAGATCTATGAGAAACTCTAAGCTTCTCTCGGTCAGGTTCAGAACAATGACGTCTGAAAGGCAATTCTTGGTGCAAGCGACCCGACTTTGGAACTCTCTTCCACATAATATAGTATCGATTGGTAACGTGAGGGCATTTAAGCGTGAGCCACAGAGACATTTTAGTTCGTAAAATTGATTTGTAACTTGAGTATATTGTATTCTAGTTTTATTTCTCTTTTCCAAGTACCATGTAATATCTATTTTTACTATTTTTACTAATGCTTAATTTATTTTTACTGTTTTCTTCTTGCAAATGTTTGTACTGAAATGTTCACTGATGTGACTAGCACTATTAATTATAAGGTTTCACCCTTGCTGTGTTAGGATTGATCCATAAATTGAATAAATAAATAAATAAAGACAGGAAGCTAAAAACTTGTGTCCTTCGTCGATAATAAAATTGTAATGGCAGATTTCATTTGTCAGCGATGGTCGTGAACTGTTGTTGCCGGCCGTTGTGTGTGACCCAACGAGTAGTACCAAATAAAGGTGCTGCTTCTAGTTTGACAACACCAACAATTCGCCAGCTAACGTAACAACCCAAAAAGCATTTCTGTAAATGTTTTAAAAAATATTTTAAAGTAAACCATGGCACAAGAAAATTAAGGTATTTCCACTATGACATAAACTGTGTTTGCCGTCATTCACATCATTTGTTATTTTTTCATCTTACCAAAAAAAATTGATTTGATTATTTTGAATAAAATTAAAGAAAATTTTTGGAAAATAAGAAACAAAGTTAAATAATTACAAAATCAGACCAATACTATTTCTATTTCGCTTACACTAAAAAAAAAAGGAGCAACGCCTTTCAAGCTTTATATTATTGAAAACTATAGATCCCGATAGTTGACAAGAATAAATTAAAAGCAAAATCCCGCATATTGGATTCGTTATTTAGATCAAATTGTTTTAAATTTTAACAATTAACAGTTACGATACCCGGACGTAATCTGGCAAAATATTATATAACTGCAATAACTTTAATTTATTTAATTGCAATTAGTTTCCAAATCAATTAAAAATTTAATAGATTAACATAATCTGCCATGTCACCTGGTACGGTGTTGCGATCTGATTGGGAACGTCGGTTACGAAGCTTAAAGTCTTCAGCGGAAAAGTGGTCTTAACATTCAAACTGCTTATAAAGCATGACTTTAGATTCATGAAAATATAAAAACTAAAAAATATGAATTAACAAAAATTAGTTCGTTTTTGGTTAAAGAATAGGTTTATGTTAAGTTGTGACAATGGCGGTGAAGAAAAAGAAGTGGAGCTACCTTTATATATTTGTTCCATAAAGTAAACTTGCTACATATAAGCGATATGTTGGCTATAAAAAGTTTTTTTGATACTTTTTTGAAGGCTTACACTAATAAGTTTTGTTATCAACCTACCGTTTCAACTAAAAACCCTTTAATTTCAAACGATTTATAAATGAAGAATCGGAATTTTGTAAGCTTAATATTTTGGAAAGTTTTTAAAACATTTAATTAAAGGTTACTTTGCTTGTTGGGTATATTTTTGACATGTAATTTTGAGTTGACAAATAATTTTTAAAAATAAATCATTTGATTAACGGGTTCCGCTGCGGCGAAAAAAAAATACAGCTGATGGCTCGATATCACCATAGTAATTACGACATGGTTGTAAGGAAGATCAATACATTGTACTTCGACTGGTACAAAAAGCCTACGGCGTCAGGCAGAATCATTAATTTCTACTCGAAGGACAGTAAATCAACCATTGCTAATATTAAAAAATTTCAATAGATAGGTTTTGACGGTGCAGTGAAATAACGCCCATGGACGTTTTTTCCCATTCAAAAAGGAAATAACGCCCATGGGCCTTATTTCCTTTTTAAATGGAAATATCGCCCATCTGCAAAAAGAAATAAAGCCCATGGCGGTAATTCTTTACGACCGTACGTAACTGCTAATACACCTCCAAAAATATCGAGAGAGGTACCAAAAGACGCGTTTTGACCTCTGTAACAAGAATCCGAATCCGGAAATATTTTAGTTCAGTGAAAAGTTATTAACAAAAAACCAAAAAATGACCCAGGTCAAATCCTGATATAGGGGTCCGATCCATGTTTTTTATGTGCAGAACACCTTTCCGCATTGGCGGCCTTCGGCCGCGCTTCAAAAAATAACCCTGGGCTACGCCATTCCAACTCCAGGTGGTTGCCAAAACCGTGGCTACCGCCACGGTGATGTCGTTCCGCGTGCCACTTTTTTCTCACAGGGTAGTGTGATTACAACAACCACATGAAAATGACAGAAAATTCTGAGCTTTGATTGCAAATATCTCGCAAACTACTGAAAATATTGGTTTTCCGGATTTGGATTCTTGTTACAGAGGTCAAAACGCGTCTTTTGATACCTCTCCCGAAGGCCGCCTACGCGGAAAGGTGTTCTGCACTTAAAAATCGTGGATCAGGCCTCAACAATAATCCGAAGGGGGAAAAGCAATATTTTGTTTCTGTGAAAAGTTATTAGTGAAAAACCGAAAATTGACCCGGGTCAGATCCCCAATTCGCCACGGTGATGTCCGTCCGCGTGCCACGTGTCCCACTTTGGTTAACGTGAAATTTGTGTGTAACTATTCAATAAAATACAAAAAGAATTAGAATATTATTGTTTCATTAAAAAAAATGAAAGAGCAATAAGGCCTTTAAGACTTTATTTCTCTTTCGAAGTGTAATAAAGCCTTTTTTGAAATAAAGGCCTTATTTCACTTTCAATAGTGTAATAAAACCTTAAAGGGCTTATTTCACAAGGCGCCATTGCACCCCTCCGTTCTGCACTTAAAAATCGTGGATCGGGCCTCCGTAACTATAATCCGAAGGGGGAAAAGCAATTTTTTGTTTCTGTGAAAAGTTATTAGTGAAAAACCGAAAATTGACCCGGGTTAGATCCCCAATTCGGGGCCCCATCCACGTTTTTTATGTCAAAATGTAACCCTGGGCTACGCCATTCCAACTCCGGGTGTGTGCCATAGCCGTGGCTACCGCCACGGTGATGTCCTTCCGCGTGCCACGTTTCCCACTCTTTTCTCACAGGGTAATTTGTGAAAAAAATGCTAATCAACAGTTCGTGTTGCTCGCGTAAAATCCTATGGGCGTTATTTCTCTTTTAAAAAGGAAATAAGAGCCATGGGAGTCAAAATCTGCCAACTGTGCAAACGTTTTTTCGATGTGCGTGCTTTTTTTGCGCAATAATTTTTTTTTCGGTTAACCATCAAAAAAAAAAAGACCCCTATTTTTTTATTTTTCGAAATTCGAATTATTTTCTAAGTTATGGGTATTCGAAATTTTTCGAAGGCCTTTGGATTTTATTTATTTACTCGCTATCGGTTTAACCGATTTTGCTCATATTTGGTACAGTTAAAGAGGATGAATAAGTCTCCTCAAAAAAATTTTTTTTTTTAAATAAATAATTAAAAAAAAAAAAATTATTAGCCATTGTTTTAAACAACTAAAAAAAAAAAAAACTTCGCAATCGCTTTCAATTGTGTTACTAGTCTTATTTTATTGTGTAATTCATAACAAAAAATAATTAAAAAAAAAAAGAAGTAATTTACCATACAACGAAAGTTACAGGCATTTTTCTGCCCGCGCATCGTATTTTTCGTATGTAATGGTCATGCGTCGTCGCTACCATGCCCTATGCTGGCCTTACAAGCGCATCAAAATCCATGTTTTTCATGCGGATAGCTTTAGGTAGGTGTCATGTCGAGTGCGAAAACCCCAACATGTATGTATGTATGTATTTATAACAAAAATATTTTTTACCTAAAAATACTATAGTAACTGCAAATGATAATTGCTAAGTACTGTTGCTGACTAAATCTTTTTTAAAAGAACTCTGTTGATGAAAGCCATTAGTATGAGTCGACCCCTTCTTTTTCTGGTTTGCATTCAGGCTAGTATGCGTTAACGCCATTGTTTAGAGGCCAATATGATTGTGGTTGGATAGTAGGTAGGTACTTATTTCGAAGGATGCTCATTTAGGACAGAGTTCTATTGATGGGAATGCAGGAATGTCACGGATTGACGTTAATTACATAGTATAGCGATGGTGATCTCAGTTTTTTTAATAATACCTGACAATACCTACTTACAAAAAATTAATAAGCGCTATTTGTTTTGTTTTAATTTCTTATGTTTTATATTTCGTACATATTTTTCATGAAAACTTAAACTAATTTTTATTAAGCCTCTTTTTAAAATTGCTATGCGCATTGTGCTCTTCTGTTGTGGAGTAGCTAAACTCAATTTTTTTAAAAAACGTTATTGCCCATTCGTATAAGAGTTTTGGTGTTGTTATATACCTGGTTTGTAAAGCCGACCTGTGGGCATGTCTTTTAACGGTGCCGCCAATTCCATCACATGCACCTTTACCATGCGAGGTAGCGAAAAAATTCCATTCTGCCTCGACACCGAAATCTTCTTTATGTTTGGTTAAATTAATCAAATTATACTTATTCTTATATTGCGAGGCAGCGCCATCAGAGAAATAATATATTTTTTTAATATTTTGTGGTCCAAATTTTGTTTTTAATTGAGTGATCAATTTTGTGTTGAAATAATGCACTGCATTTGCATCGTGAAGTAGGTGATCAAAAATAACTACGAAGTTAATGTTTTTGAGCATATTATTTTCCCGGAAGTATATAACGAATGGATGTATTGTAGCCTGCACATTCGCCCAATGTTGGGATTGTATGGCATCCTGTACTTGGCAAGTATAATTTTCAGAAAAATCCAATGCAATAAAAAACTCTCCCTTCTTTAGTGAATTTTTCGTGTGAGCGAAATAATCATTTTGGACCTTGGTTAAAAAATCATGTTTCACAACTGCAGGCAGATCATCTATGAGGACCTTAAGAAATTCTTCTGTAGGCAAAGATCGAAGCATTAATTCACACCTGCCAAAATTATAAGTTTTAATAGTAATTTAGAGAAATAAACTAATAAACACAAATTTAGTGATAAAAAACGAACCTATCGGTGCTTGACCATTGTTTGAACTCTATCAATGACACATTATTGGCTTCTAATATGCGCTTGAGGTTGTTGAAAATCACAATGGGTCCGGGACAGGAGCCACAATTTGAAAAATGGCAATCTGGTTCAGCAGTCTCGCAGAGCATCTCTTTAAAAGAATCACGATATTTTGTATCAAATCTGAAACCTTTCTTTTGTAGTTCTTGTTTGATGCCAACGAATTTTAACCTCATATTTTCGTGTATTTTACACACGCA
>OX608079.1:40460394-40467894 GCA_951509765.1 Sphenella marginata | reverse complement strand
TGTACTTCGTCTGGTGCTCTACTTATTTGTACTAAAAATTTTTAGTATAACAACGCTTTTAAATATCCTTTATCCAAGGTCGCACTTAGCTAACTTTTTAAAAGTAGGTAACGCTCTATTAACAAAAAAACGGAAATGCGGATGCAGCTCTATGCATCTCCATTAACAGAACTCTGTCCTAAATGAGCATCCTTCGAAATAAGTACCTACCTACTATCCAACCACAATCATATTGGCCTCTAAACAATGGCGTTAACGCATACTAGCCTGAATGCAAACCAGAAAAAGAAGGGGTCTACTCATACTAATGGCTTTTATCAATAGAGTTCTTTTTTATTTTTAGGTAAAAAATATTTTTGTTATAAATACATACATACATACATGTTGGGGTTTTCGCACTCGACATGACACCTACCTAAAGCTATCCGCATGAAAAACATGGATTTTGATGCGCTTGTAAGGCCAGCATAGGGCATGGTAGCGACGACGCATGACCATTACATACGAAAAATACGATGCGCTTGCAGAAAAATGCCTGTAACTTTCGTTGTATGGTAAACTACTCCTTTTTTTTTTAGATTATTTTTTGTTATGAATTACACAATAAAATAAGACTAGTAACACAATTGAAAGCGATTGAGAAGTTTTTTTTTTTTTTGAGTTGTTTAAAACAATGGCTAATAATTTTTTTTTTTTTTAATTATTTATTTAAAAAAAAAAAATTTTTTGAGGAGACTTATTCATCCTCTTTAACTGTACCAAATATGAGCAAAATCGGTTAAACCGATAGCGAGTAAATAAATAAAATCCAAAGGCCTTCGAAAAATTTCCATGGGCGTTATTTCCTTGTGCGTTATTTCACTGCACCGTCAAAACCTATCTATTGAAATTTTTTAATATTAGCAATGGTTGATTTACTGTCCTTCGAGTAGAAATTAATGGTTCTGCCTGACGCCGTAGGCTTTTTGTACCAGTCGAAGTACAATGTATTGATCTTCCTTACAACCATGTCGTAATTACTATGGTGATATCGAGCCATCAGCTGTATTTTTTTTTCGCCGCAGCGGAACCCGTTAATCAAATGATTTATTTTTAAAAATTATTTGTCAACTCAAAATTACATGTCAAAATATACCCAACAGGCAAAGTAACCCTTAATTAAATGTTTTAAAAACTTTCCAAAATATTAAGCTTACAAAATTCCGATTCTTCATTTATAAATCGTTTGAAATTAAAGGGTTTTTAGTTGAAACGGTAGGTTGATAACAAAACTTATTAGTGTAAGCCTTCAAAAAAGTATCAAAAAAACTTTTTATAGCCAACATATCGCTTATATGTAGCAAGTTTACTTTATGGAACAAATATATAAAGGTAGCTCCACTTCTTTTTCTTCACCGCCATTGTCACAACTTAACATAAACCTATTCTTTAACCAAAAACGAACTAATTTTTGTTAATTCGTATTTTTTAGTTTTTATATTTTCATGAATCTAAAGTCATGCTTTATAAGCAGTTTGAATGTTAAGACCACTTTTCCGCTGAAGACTTTAAGCTTCGTAACCGACGTTCCCAATCAGATCGCAACACCGTACCAGGTGACATGGCAGATTATGTTAATCTATTAAATTTTTAATTGATTTGGAAACTAATTGCAATTAATTAAATTAAAGTTATTGCAGTTATATAATATTTTGCCAGATTACGTCCGGGTATCGTAACTGTTAATTGTTAAAATTTAAAACAATTTGATCTAAATAACGAATCCAATATGCGGGATTTTGCTTTTAATTTATTCTTGTCAACTATCGGGATCTATAGTTTTCAATAATATAAAGCTTGAAAGGCGTTGCTCCTTTTTTTTAGTTTAAGCGAAATAGAAATAGTATTGGTCTGATTTTGTAATTATTTAACTTTGTTTCTTATTTTCCAAAAATTTTCTTTAATTTTATTCAAATTAATCAAATCAATTTTTTTTGGTAAGATGAAAAAATAACAAATGATGTGAATGACGGCAAACACAGTTTATGTCATAGTGGAAATACCTTAATTTTCTTGTGCCATGGTTTACTTTAAAATATTTTTTAAAACATTTACAGAAATGCTTTTTGGGCTGTTACGTTAGCTGGCGAATTGTTGGTGTTGTCAAACTAGAAGCAGCACCTTTATTTGGTACTACTCGTTGGGTCACATACAACGGCCGGCAACAACAGTTCACGACCATCGCTGACAAATGAAATCTGCCATTACAATTTTATTATCGACGAAGTTTTTAGCTTCCTGTCTTTATTTATTTATTTATTTATTCAATTTATGGATCAATCCTAACACAGCAAGGGTGAAACCTTATAATTAATAGTGCTAGTCACATCAGTGAACATTTCAGTACAAACATTTGCAAGAAGAAAACAGTAAAAATAAATTAGGCATTAGTAAAAATAGTAAAAATAGATATTACATGGTACTTGGAAAAGAGAAATAAAACTAGAATACAATATACTCAAGTTACAAATCAATTTTACGAACTAAGATGTCTCTGTAGCTCACGCTTAAATGCCCTCACGTTACCAATCGATACTATATTTTGTGGAAGAGAGTTCCAAAGTCGGGTCGCTTGCACCAAGAATTGCCTTTCAGACGTCATTGTTCTGAACCTGACCGAGAGAAGCTTAGAGTTTCTCATAGATCTCGTGGCAGTTATGCTTTGGTAGAGGTATTTCGGCTCCTTTGTATAGTAAATCCTATGCAAAAGTAAAAGAGAACTGAACTGTAAGAGCTTATCCAATGACATAGAGTAAATAGAGATTGCGTAATGAGAAACGGGGCTCCTAGCCTTGACTCCGAGAACATAACGTGTAATGTTATTAAAGAGCACATTAAGTTTGTGCTTGCACGCTGAACCACAATTGGTAAACATTTCACAACCATACAATAGAGAGGGCATAAGATATGTTTTGACGAGCAAAAGTCGAATATGGTGAGGAGTAAAGTACTGTGAACACCAAAGAGCGCGAAGCATACCATAAAGTTTACCTACAACTATATTTATGTGATTATCCCACGTTTACACTTCGTTGAAAACTATTCCCAGATTTTTAGCTGTATCCACATTATTTATGCTAACGCCCCCGATCATGATTTCAGGAAAATCTGTCGTGTCTATCGGCCTTCTAGCTATAACAAGAACTTGAGACTTCTTTGGGTTTAGCGACAGGCCGTTATTCAAAGCCCAGTTGTTAATTTGGCGTAGTGTTTTTGCCTTGTAATTTGCCTATGTTTAAATGTTTGTTCAATTTGTAACACAGTTAATGCTAATCAATAAATAATAGTATGCCACAAGGGAATATAAACAGTATTTTGCATTACCTAAGTTGGAATCAAGCCGCCGCCTAACAACAGTCTAAAAACTTGTCCTCAAATTATAATATTTGCTTTTCGTATTGCCGTTTTGCCGAAGTCAGCCATTAAATATTTGCCGTTCGTATTGCCGTTTTGCCGAAGTCAGCCATTTAATATTTGCCGTCCGTATTGCCGTTTTGCTGAAGGCAGCCATTTAATAATCTTCAATCAACCAGAAAAAGATATCACAATTGGACTTTTACATTGCACATGGTTTGAGCCTTATAATCTTCAGTTCATAAAGAAAGGTAACATAAAATCTACGAAGCTGCAATAGTAGTTGAGTAAAGTGCAGCTATAACCGAAGTACATTTTTATACAATTCGCCACAATCTTCGTGCAAAAGTCAAATCGGCGCGAATATTCACATTGCGCAAATATCTACAGTTTGCTGAAAATTTTAATAAATGACAAAAATTGGTGAAACCATTCACATATTGCGTAAATATCCATACATTTGCAAATATTACTAACATTTGAATACAATTTTACACATTTGCGAAAAATATTTACACACATACATTAGCCTGCCGAAAAATATATTTATCTATAGTAGCTGATCATCATCGAAAACGACACCATCAAAACGAAAATTTAACAATGAATGAAATCCGCCAGCGCTATTGGATTCCGGCGATTCGTAAAGTTCTAAAGCTCGTAAAAAGGATTGCCCAGTATGTATACACAACAGCGCGAAACCAGCCGTGCCACTGATGGGTCAGTTGCCAATGGATCGCCTAACACCCTACGTGCGACCATTTACGTACAGCGGCGTTGACTATTGTGGCCCCTTTCATGTAGCTATCGGGCGCCGAAGAGAAAAGCGGTGGATTACGTTATTCACGTGTACGACCACAAGAGCGGTGCATCTATAGTTGTCAGAGAGTTTAAAGTATCAAAACAGTTTCGTTTCGATAATTCACAAAACTAAATTATCGAAATGAAAATGATAACGTTGCAACGAAATAAATCAACAAAAATACCTCAATTAAACTGAACTGACAATGCCTCCACGAGCACATACATACATACTTACATTTGCGAAAGGTGATGGCTGTCCTTTAATCAGCTCAACTTGCCGAAATATTGCATTATTAATTTATTATGTATATTATATACAGCACTTAAATAGAATATATTTTAATTTTTATATCTTAAATAGTTAGTATTTAATGAAAAATTAACCAAACTCACTCATTCCAAAAAAGTTTTGTTTATTTTTATTTCGTATGTCAAGTTTGTGTGTACGTCAATGAGCCGATTGTTGGTGACGGCATTGCCAGCAGCATAAAAACCAAAAGTGTAGAGTTTAAACGTTATCATCAACGTTTCGTTTACGTTAATTACCGAAATGAAATTATGTCGATAATTTCTTTTCGTTAATCACCGAAATATTTTTATTCTGATAATTCCATTATCGCTGTCAGCGAAAATAAATTATTGTGATAATTGCTTAAACGTTAAAAAACTGGATCGTTTCTAATTCTTTTTGTATTTAATTGAATAGTTACACACAAATTTCACGTTAACAAAAGTGGGACACGTGTCACGCGGACGGACATAACCGTGGCGGTAGCCACGGCTATGGCACACACCCGGAGTTCGAATGGCGTAGACCAGGGTTACTTTTTGAAGCGCGGCCGAAGGCCGCCTACGCGGAAAGGTGTTCTGCACTTAAAAATCGTGGATCAGGCCTCCGTAACAATAATCCGAAGGGGGAAAAGCAATTTTTTGTTTCTGTGAAAAGTTATTAGTGAAAAATCGAAAATTGACCCGGGTCAGATCCCCAATTCGGGGCCCCATCTACGTTTTTTATGTGCAGAATACCTTTCCGCGTAGGCGGCCTTCGGCCGCGCTTTAAAAAATAACCCTGGGCTACGCCATTCCAACTCCGGGTGTGTGCCATAGCCGTGGCTACCGCCACGGTGATGTCCTTCCGCGTGACACGTTTCCCACTTTGGTTAACGTGAAATTTGTGTGTACTATTCAATAAAATACAAAAAGAATTAGAATATTATTGTTTCATTAAAAAAATGAAAGAGCAATAAGGCCTTTAAGACTTTATTTCTCTTTCGAAGTGTAATAAAGCCTTTTTTGAAATAAAGGCCTTATTTCACTTTCAATAGTGTAATAAGGCCTTAAAGGGCTTATTTCACAAGGCGCTATTGCACCCCACCTTATAAAAACATAGCAAATATGTTGAAATTTATTGAAATAAAGAAAACCATATACTTAATTCTTGAATCAGCTTGGTTTAATTCGTTTTTAACGTCCGTGGGCTTTATTTCTCTTCGAAAAAGGAAATAACACCCATCAGCAAAAGGTGATAACACCCATGGGCTTTATTTCCTTTTTAAAAAGGAAATAAGGCCCATGGGCGTTATTTACTTGGGCGTTATTTCACTGCACCGGTTTTGACCATCAGTGATGAAATATTCCACAGCAAAAATAAAGAAAATATAGTAAAAATGCTGAAACGCAACGACTTCCCAATATATCTAATAAATGCTTATATACTCGATTATTTTAAAAAATGCAACATCAACACAGCAAATAACAACAAAAACAAAATATACAAAACATCTACATATGAAGGGCGAGAGTCCAAAAGGGCCTAACCCACACTTTTTTCGAAATTGAGTTTTTAACTTTTTCAGTTTGCCAAAACACGTCTTGTCACGTAGGCGTTGACCAAAAAATTCAAAAATTTTTTTTGAATTTGTTATGAATTTTCAAAGTTGGCCGAGGTCCTAACCCGCGGGGTAGCGAGAGTGCAAAAGGGCCTAAGCCATCATTGCGCCTTATGGGGAAACCGTGTTTTTGTTCATATCGCTCAAGTTTAAACAAAAACCATAAGCCTGCGACGACATCTAGGGTGTTTAGCGTTAATGCACGGCGTTCTGGAATGAAAAAAAAGATGACCTAGAACGACGCAAAAAACTAATGATGCCATCTTTTTTCTGACGTCTCTGATGTACCGAAAATGATAGTCGGAGAGTCTGAGTTGCTCGGCTTTTCATTTTATCCTTAAATATCCTTTGTTTTAGGATAATATAAATAGCGTGTTAAACTATAATTGCACTGTTGATTTGGAATTTACTGAAACCAAAGAAAATTGATGGCATTAGATGCCAATACACGTACACGACTTTTAGTTTTTTTCGATTTAAGCTCAAATGAACAAAACAATCCTTCATAGAGTCCTTGAATATCCTTTATAGTATAATTTATCGAATAAAACTTTTTAAATACCAATTTGTGGGTTTTTGGGTACGACGAACTCATTTCTGAGGTCCATTAAATGCTATTTCTACGCTAGATGGCTCTATCAAATTTCCAAAAAGAATTTTTGCACACAGTGTTCCGGAATGAAAAAAAGATGATCTAAAATGCTGTCGAAATATAGTGATGGGATCTTTCTTTGACATCTCTGGTGTTCTAAAAATTATGGGGAAGGAACCGCATCCAACTTATCGTATACATATTTTTAACTTCCGCCGCGTGTAGCATACAATGTTTAATTCACTTATAAATAAAACGCGATTACACCCAAACGATTTGAAACTAAATAGGAAAATTTGATCGTCGTGTCAAAGAATATGCATCATCATAAGATTGATTCATTACATGAAATTGATGAATTAATCTAAAAATTGTCAAATGAATTAATAGCTACAGAGACTTCACACACCTTGAAATTACATGTTTTATTAAAACACACCAAACAGTGTCAAACATCACATGGTTTAGGTTTGTGGTCTGAACAAGCCGGAGAATCTGCACTCCATGAATTTCTTAAGTATTGGGAGAAGAGGAAAATAACAATGCTCTCTCATCCGTCATATTCAAAGAAATTAAGAGAATCAGTTGTAGAATTTTCATCAGTTCATATATAAGATCTAGTTTTTGTACATCTTTATATTTGTAGTCTATTAAAACATTTGGGCAATTCACAAGAGTCTCGTATTCGTCGTATCGTTGTATATTGTATTTTGTGTCCATGGTTTCCCATATAAATTTTTCAAAAAAACTTAGCACATAATTTTCAAATTAATTTAGCTATTTTTATTACTGAATATAAAATTATTTAGTCTAGTTGAAATT